>JAODAL010017082.1:0-78813 GCA_025379985.1 Phyllomedusa bahiana
CCTGATGGTGGTTACAATGTATCAGTCTGGACTCCAGGCTACTTATTGTTACGGTCTGGTGGTGGATCCACTGGACCACCGCAGGCGATAGCGTAAGCCCACACCAGGGAGTGGAATCTAAGTGGGTCCGGATTCACTAGACCCAAAGCGGGATGGTCTTGCTGCGGTGGGAGTCCACCAGGTCACTACCACTGGCGGGGCTTACCTGCGGTGGCAGCCAAGGGTAACGAGGTACAGGATCGGCAGACAGGCTCGTAGTCGGGGACAGGCAGGAGGTCAGGACAAGCGGCTCAGGTTCGTAGACGTCGACAGGCAGAAGGTCAGGGCTGGCGGCAAGGTTCGTAGACGTAGACTTAGGCTCGAGGTTCGGTATACGGATAGGCAAGACTAGACAATACTGGACGGCTTTCTCCAACAGGAATACACCAAGGATCCGGCGAGGTCCGCCAGGAAGAGGCCGGACTTAAATAGGAGCAGTGCCCGGCCATGACCAATTACCGGCGCACTGCCCCTTTAAATTCAAATTGCCGGCGCGCGCGCGCCCTAGGGGTGGAGCCACACGCCGGGAGACGGAGACAGGCTGAGCAGGAGCGCGGCCGGGTAAGTGAACGCCGGCGGGGACGAGGAGGTGAGCGGACCCTGGACCCGACGTGGGGAGGGGGGCTCGTTCGGTTTTAGGAGCAGGGGAAAGTCGAGTTCCCCTGAAGTTGGTTTGCACAGGGCTCGCCAAAACCTGGAGACAAATTGAACTCCCCGGTCCGAGAAAAATTTGCTGAGGAGACCTTTGCAGACGAAACACATGGAGGAAGAATAGCTCAGCCAGGCGGGAGGCAGATGGCAGCCCTGGTAACGGGACGAAATGCGCCATTTTGGAAAAACGATCCGTAATTATCCAAATAATGGTGTTGCCAGATGACGGAGGGAGGTCAGTTATGAAGTCCATCGAGATGTTGGTCCAGAGTTGAGTGGGAATGGGGAGTGGCTGAAGTAGACCTGCCGGCTTGTGACGTGGCGTCTTGTTGGGGGCCCAAAAGGAGTAAACAAAACGAAACGAAGTCCTTAACATCCCTTTCAAGCTCTGGCCACCAATAAAAACCGGGATATCAGGGGGAAAGGTTTTTCCCTGGGCGCCGGGATGACCAGCCACCAATGAGCAATGTCCCCATTTTAAGATACGTTTTCGGAGAGCAGGGCGCACATAAGTCCTTCCAGGAGGGACCCTCCTGAAGTCCACTGGAGCTGCCGAGATGAGATGTTCTGGAGGAATTATGTTTTCTGGAGAAGTATCTTCACCCACCACGTCGGAGGCACGGGAGAAAGCGTCAGCTCTCACATTCTTCTCTGCTGGCCTGAAGTGGATCTGAAAATCGAACCGGGAAAAGAAAAAGGCGAACCACCTAGCCTGGCGTGGGTTAAATCGCTGAGCCGTCTGAAGATATTGGAGGTTCTTGTGGTCCGAGTAGATACGGATGGAAAAACGGGCGCCCTCCAGCAGATAACGCCACTCCTCCAGGGCCAAATTTATGGCCAGTAGCTCTCGGTTGCCAATTGTGTAATTCCTCTCAGCCGACGAGAACATCTTGGAGAAGAAGTCGCACGTTACAGTCTTACCCGTGGGCCCTTTTTGCGTAAGAACTTCTCCGGCTCCCACAGATGAGGCATCTATCTCCAGTATGAAGGGTTTTGCGGTGTCCGGACGTGCAAGGATAGATGCCGTACAGAAGGCGGACTTGAGTTTTGAAAATGCCTCTTCGGCCTCGACGGGCCAGCTGCGGGGATTGGCTTGTTTCTTGGTGAGAGACACTATCAGGGCCACCAGCGTAGAGAAGTGAGGGATGAACTGGCGATAGTAGTTGCAGAAGCCCAAGAAGCGCTGGATAGCCCGTAGGCCGACTGGGCGTGGCCACTGCAACACGGCTGACAGCTTAGCTGGGTCCATCCGTAGGCCTTGATCAGAGATGACGTACCCCAGAAACGGGAGGCTAGTCTTATGAAAGAGGCACTTCCCTAGCTTGGCATACAGATGGTTCTCCCGGAGACGCTTCAGTACTTGACGAACATGGCTGCGGTGGGTCTCAAGGTCAGGAGAGTACACAAAGATGTCATCAAGGTAGACCATCACGCAGGTGTAGAGGAGATCCCTGAAGATGTCATTCACGAGCTCCTGAAAGACGGCGGGCGCATTGCACAGACCGAAGTGCATCACCAGGTACTCAAAGTGCCCATCCCTGGTGTTGAAGGGCCCGGGTCTTTCATTCATCGCCCTTGGGGAAATTCGACCAAGTTGTAGGCCCCTCTCAAACCCAAAACTTGGAAAATATCTTGGGCCCTGCAGGTGATCAAAAAGTTCCGTGATCAGCGGCAATGGATAACGGTTCTTTCCGTGATTCTTGTTCAAGCCCCCGGTAGTCTATGCAGGGCCGCAATGTACCGTCCTTCTTCTTCACGAAAAAAAAACCCCGCGCCAGCGGGAGACGGGGACTTTCGGATGAACCCCTTCCGGATTCTCCTGATGTACTCGGACATGCTTGGGTATCAGGAACCTACAATGGGAGACTCGGCCCGGGGAGGACTGGTACCCGGGCAATAAGTCAATAGGGCAATGTAATGGACGATGCGGAGGAAGGACTATCGGCTTGTCTCTCGGGAAACACATCGGCGTACTCCAGGTATTCTGGGGGCCCAGCCCGGGCACGGCTCCTGTGGGGTTGAGCGAGAGCAGGAAAGCACCGGGCGAGGTGCCACCAAAAAACCCGCCCCGACAGTTGGGACCCCAAAGAATCACCTCTCCAGTACTCCAGTCCAGGATAGGAGAGTGGAGCCGCAGCCATGGGAGTCCGAGGAGGATCGCCGACGAGGAGCGAGGCAACACAGAAGGAGATCTCCTCTTTATGCAGCGCCCCACGTGGAGGGACAGAGGTTTTGGTGACCAGTGGATGGTGTAGCTAAGTAAGCTCCCCACGACGGATGAGATGACAAGCGGCTTCTCCAGACGTTACCACCGGAAGCCGATACGCGTCACTAGAGCTGTTGGATGAAGTTCCCGGCTGCGCCCGAGTCCAGCAACGCCGGAACTTGGAATGTGTTTCCAGTCTCTGACATGGCCTTCCCCTGGCTCAACAGGCGTGGTGAGGAGGAGGTTGCACCTAGGAATGCCTCTCCCACAGCTCCTAGGTGCGGGAGTTTCCCGCAGGCTTGGGTCGCTTGGGGCAAAATTCCTCCGAAAATGCTCTGGGGTGCACAGTAGAGGGACACAAGTTCCTTTGCCGACGCTGGGCCAACTCTTGCACAGAGAGGCAAGCCCGATCAATCTGCATGGGCTCATCGGTGGGTGTTGGCTGTGGCGCAGGAGGCCCCTGGAACACCGGTGCCAGGCGAGGAAACCGGCGAGGTTGGGCTGACTGGCGCTCTTGCTGAAGCTCCTCTTCCGTTCAATGGGAAACGTACATCAATGCGGGTCGCTAACCGGATCAGGTCACTGAGGGAAGACGGAAGGTCTCTAGCTGCCAAAACATCCTTAACTCGGCTTGAGAGCCCTTTCTTGAAAGTGACGCACAGAGCGGCCTCGTTCCATGACAGTTCAGAGGCCAGAGTACGGAATTGTACCGCGTAGTCCCCTACAGCCAGGTCCCCCTGGCGTAGGTTTAGGAGGGCTGTCTCAGCGGAGGAGGCACGGGCTGGTTTCTCAAAGACATTGCAGAACTCACTGAGGAACGACTGTAGATCCGCCGTCACAGGATCGTTTCTGTCCCATAGGGGTGTAGCCCATGCCAGGGCCTTCCCGGAGGAGGCTGACCACGAACGCCACCTTCGCACGTTCAGACAGGAACTGATCGGTCATAAGCTCCACGTGCATAGAGCATTGGGTGATGAACCCCCTGCAGAGTTTTGGGTCACCGTCGTACTTAGATGGGAGCGACAGTCGAAGCTTGGGACCCCTCAGGGCCACAGGAACCGTAGAGACAGGAACAACCGCTGGAGCTGGCGAAGGCTGCTGCTGCTGGACGGTGACGAGTTCCTGCAACATGTTGGAAAGCTGGGTAAGTTGCTGCGCCTGCTCAACGAGTTGCTGTGACTGGCGGGCAACAACGGTCGTCAGGTCCGCCAGGCTGGGTAACGGCACCTTGGCCGGATCCATGGCCGGATCCTACTGTAACGGTCTGGAGGTGGATCCACTGGACCACCGCAGGCAATGGCGTAAGCCCACACCAGGGAGTGGAATCTAAGTGGGTCCCAGTATTCACCAGAGCCCGCCGCAAAGCGGGATGGTCTTGCTGCGGCAGGAGTCCACCAGGTCACTTCCACTGGCGGGGCTTGCCTGCGGTGGCGGCCAAGGGTAACGAGGTACAGGATCGGCAGGCGGGCTCATAGTCGGGAACAGGCAGGAGGTCAGGACAGGCGGCTCAGGTTCATAGACGTAGACAGGCAGAAGGTCAGGGCTGGCGGCAAGGTTCGTAGACGTAGACTTAGGCTCGAGGTTCGGTACACGGATAAGCAAGACTAGACAATACTAGACGGCTTTCTCCAACAGGAATACACCAAGGATCCGGCGAGGGCCACCAGGAAGAGGCCCGGGCTTAAATAAGAGCAGTGCCCGGCAAATGACCAATTAAACCCGGGCCCCTGCCCCTTTAAATTCTAATTTCTTGGGGCGCGTGCGCCCTAGGGGCGGAGCCACACGCCGGGAGACGGAGACAGGCTGAGCAGGAGCGCAGCCGGGTAAGTGAACGCCGGCGGGGACGGGGAGGTGAGCAGACCCTGGACCCGACGTGCGGGACGGGGCTCCGCTCGGTGCAGGAGCACGAGCGCGCCTGCGACCCGGGACAGTGGTCGCAGAGGCGTCCGTGACACTTATCTCACAAATGATTGTCTCATCTGGATACAACTAACAAATCCTCAGCATTGAAAGATTTTAGATGAGAACAGATCCAGCCATTCTAATTTGAGCAAGAATATTTTTATTCACTGACAGCAAGCACACATATTATGACTATAAAACAATGATGAATGATGCGTCACTGACAGCAAGCAGATATATTATGACCATAGAACAAAGATGAATGATCACACAAATTACAGCGGTGTCTGAGGTTATAACACTGAGCCCCTCAGGATCATCAGGATGGATCCCAGCGCCAGGATGATGGCGGCACAGCTGGACTTGATGCTGACGCCGCCGCTGGTGTTACACAGATCAGTGCTGCAGCAGGTGATGGTGACGGTGATTCCGTCATAGCTGTCGAAGTATGGAGAGCAGGACGCTGCACATGTCTTAGTGATGACAGCAGCGGAGTATCCACCTACAGCGGAGAAAACCAAAAGGTTATGGACTGAGCGGCGCTGGTCATGTGACTATTCAGGGCACCGACAACCTGTCCGTCATTCCCAGGATCACATGATGACATAAGTACAGTCTCTGTAGTCAGATACCGGCTGTAGCTGAATGAGGGGACCCCGGGGCCCAACACCAGGAAACCAAAATGATGAACTCACCAACTGAGGCTGATGCCACTGATGTCATACAAGAGGTGTCAGTACTGCTGCACTGGGTCGCATTCAGACAGTTGGCGTTGGAAGATTCTGACTTACAGGTGTAACACTGCAGAGAATAAACTGCAGAGAGAAGAGGGTAGAGATTACACAGAGATATGTATCTAATCCTATCCTGTGTGATACTCTCTGCTGAGCTGTGAATCTAATCCTATCATCTGTGATACTGTCTGCTGAGCTGTGTATCTAATCTTATCCTGTGTGATACTGTCTGCTGAGCTATGTATCTAATCCTATCCTTTGTGATACTCTCTGCTGAGCTGTGTATCTAATCCTATCCTGTGTGATACTGTCTGCTGAGCTGTGTATCTAATCCTATCCTGTGTGATACCATCTGGTGAGCTGTGTATCTAATCCTATCCTGTGTGATACCGTCTGGTGAGCTGTGTATCCAATCCTATTCTGTTCACACCTCGTGTCAGGGGAATGTGCTGTGGATGTGAGTGGAGACCCGAGCGCTCAGTTAAGGACAGTCAGTGAATAGTCAGTGGGGGATAGAGCCTCTGAGGACGGAAGCAGCTACAGGCAGGACACTGCTCTGCCCAAAGCCATCCCAGCATGTAAAGGGCAGGGGAAGCCTAACCCTGTTGAAGAGGCTGCATGAGACAGGACAGGAAAAACTGCATCTATCAGTAATGCCAGCAGAGATAGTGCCACCAGTCATGCCAGCAAAAGTGCCACCAGCCATGCCAGCAATAGTGCTACCAGCCATGCCAGCAATAGTACCAGCTATGCCAGCAATAGTACCAGCTATGCCAGCAATAGCGCTTGTACCAGTCAGCTCATCCATGATATCACTCAAAGCACTGATGACGCCAGTCAGCGCACCCATAACGCCAGTCAGCGCACTCATGACGCCAGTCAGAGCAGCCATGACACCAGTCAGCGCACCCATGATGCCAGCCAGCGCAGCCAAACCCAAGGTGACTCTGCTGAAGAATGGGACCAGAGAGAGTCCAGCAACAGCACCGGAGCAAGGCGCAGCCAGGAGTGCCGGACAAAAGGGTTCCAGCAGCATGGCAATTTACCCGCCAGTAGCAGCCAGCACATCGGCCAAGCAGCAGAGCAGCAAGAACACCAGCAACAGAGGTGGAGCAGCCAAAGAGACATTACCTGTGAGATCGAGCCAGAGAATACCTAATAAAGTTAAAGGGGGCTCCCAGGGAGCAAGTCTAAGATCTCAAAAGAGCTGTAATCCTGAGGTCCCTGGGGTGGAGGAAGTGTGTGACCTGGTGTCAAACTCGGGGGTGATGAAGGAGAAGGATTTGCCCGCAGTCATGGGAGCCAGGATTGCCTTCTTCCTTAAAGAATATGAACAGTGCAATAATGAAATTGTGACATTTTCCAGACAAATTGATGACGTTAAGTTTCGAATGAAAAATGTGACAACTAAAAAGAGAAAAGATCTGGCCAAACAGCTCAGAAAAATAAGAGTCAGGGTGAGGAGACTAAAGATTAGAAAAACACTGATCTATAATAATAGCAGAGTATTTAAGGAGAAGCTATCCAATGAGCATAGATTTAGAGAGATGAGGGGGAAGAAACAGGAGGAATCTGATGAGAAGGAGGATGATGGAGGCCTAGGAGGAGGGCGAGAACATAGAAGGCTCAGTGGTCTTCGGTATTCCCTCACAGCCATCCCAGATGGAGAGTAGCGGAAAACCCAGGGGGAATACTCATGGAATAAATAGTACAGCTGGAGTTCCCCCATCAACCTTCAGGGCTTCACCCTAGGGGACGACCTTCCTGAAGAGGGAGGGGGGAAGAAAAAGAAGCAAAAGAAGGTTGGCGGGGAGATGTCCAGATTGGTATTTACACCCTTCTCGGGGAAAACCGGCAGAGCACAGGGAGTGCCAGAGCAAGAGTTATCACGAGGTGTCAGTTGGGGGTCCCGATGTAGCAGCCCCAATAGCCTTAAGCCTTCCACTGAGATGGAATATGAGGGAAAGCAAACAGTTAGAGCTGGTTCAGAGAAAGGTGTGAATGAAGAAAATGTGGAAGTGGGGAAGGAAGAAGCAGAGAGTATTGGTAAGAATGGCAGGAAAAATACCGGTGAAAGTGTGGGGGAGAATGTGGGTGGAAGTGTTGGTGGTAAAATTCCCATTAAAAGTGTTGGTGGTAAAAGTGTTGGTGCAAATGTCGGCGAAGGTGTCAGGAAAAATACAGGAATGATTGAAAGGGCGATGGGAGGAATGAATGAAGGCATGAATGGTGGAGGGAAGGGGGGAGTGAGTAGTGGGACAGATAACAGGATGAATGATGGAGGAAATGAAGGGGTGAATGCAGGAGCCAGCACAAGTAGGAATGGGGAGGGTACTGACCCCCAGGTCCCTCCGGCTGCAACGGGCCCTTCATCCCCAGTAGCGGGGGAGGTACACAGCTAGGCAAATGTGACAGCCAGGTGGGGCAGGTCTTCCAGACCACCACCAGTTGCCAGGAGCGAGGAGGACCAGCGCCACTTCCTGGAGGCCCTCAAGAGAGGCAATCAATCACCATAGAGATTAGGGAGATACCGTTGTCCTTTTGGATATAGAGACATGGGCCACCTTCTACAACCAGGCAGGGAGCATCCAGGCAGAATGTCAGCTATCTCAGGTAGGCAAAGATGTGAGCCCCGATATATCTAAGGTGGTGGAGCTCCTGCTTGAGATGGAGTTCAGGGTATCGGACATCTTTGCCCTGATAGATCCGACTGGATCTCCTATATATGACGTGAGCTTCATGCGGGCCAAGGGTCTCGAACTCTTCTGGTCCTGCTATGTGCTCAAGCAGTCAACGCCCGAGTGGCGAGGTTTCGTCGCCCAAGCAATATCCCACCAAAACAATGTTAAGAGAGTGACCGTTCTAACACATAACGTATCACTCTCTTATGTAGACATCATGACCTGGCTAAGTAGGTATGGAGAGGTAGTCCAGTTCCCAAGAAAGAACAGGGATGAGCATGGTATCTGGTCAGGTGCCTGGACCTTTATGGTGAAGTTGAGGTACTCCGGTAACACCATCACTCACATCCTGTCCTTCACCTTCCTCGGCAGAGACAGAATCCTGGTCTTTTACCAGGAGCAGTCGAAGCTCTGTCACAGGTGTGGCAACCCCACACATTTCAGTACCCAGTGCAGGGCAAAGGTGTTGCGCTCTGTTGGTGGGGAAACAGGCCATCTAGCCGAAACCCCTTTTGAAAGAATTTGTTTGTTTTTGTGTGGTAAATTAGGTCCCCCTTTGGGCCTGCCCTCGTTTTTTTTTCCCCCCCCCGAAAACCCCGCGGGGCCTCTCGGGCAGATTGGAGAGAGAAAGGGACCGGAGGACATGAGAGAGGATACAGATGAAGGGAACAACAATGTCGAGGGAGCTGGGGGGCGTTTATGAAAAAAAAAAGAAAATGGCACCCAACAAAATATGGCGCTTTGGAGGCAAGTCAAAAGGAGAGGGAGGGGGCTTTCCCAGCCCCCATGCTGGGGGGTCTCTGCCATTGAACCCAAAAACGACCCCAAAGGGCAGTTAAAGCCCTAAAGGGAAAAGGGCCCCTAGGGGAAAAAGGAGCCCGGAGGATGGAGGGGGGGAAGCCGCCGTCCCCGCGGCCTCCTATCACTCGGGGGGAGCAAAAAAGGGGAAAGGTTATGGGGTGGGGGAAAGGGGGAGGGGGCGGCTCACAAAGCGGGGGGTGCAATAAAGGGGGAGAAGGAGAGAGAGAGTGGGGGGAATTTCCTTTGGCCCTTAGAATGGGATCATCTACTCCCCAAACCCTAAAGCCACCGGGATAGGGCAAAAGGGAAGGCATTGGGAAACCCCCCCCTTGACTGAGGTGGGCCAATAGGTACAAAAAGTCCTCGGAAACCCACCCGGGCCCTTAATGGGTGATGAGGAAGGGGGCCCGAAGAAAAAGAGGGGTTGGGCGGAGAGACCTTCGGGGAAAGCGGGGGGGAATTCCCCCCTTGAAACCCCAAAGGGGGTAGTTGTAAGACCGGGGGTGGTTTGGAAAAAGGCCAAGCAAAAATTGAGTGGTGGGAAAGGGAACAAAACGAACCTGGGGGGGTCCCCAAACACTTTTAAAATGGATAGGGCCGGTGATTTCTAAAAAGGGGTTTTATCCCCCCAACTCAGTTTGGGGGGGAAAAGGGGTTTAGAGGTAAGAAAAAAGGGGTTTTCGGGGCCCGATAAATTTTTGATGGGGGGCCCCCAAACCCCCGCTGATGCTGGAAAACTTTTAAAAGGGGGGGGCCACCCATAAAATAATTTGGTTTGATATCCCGGGGGTTTTGTTTTTTCCTAGCCCCCATTGAAGCGGACTTTTTTTGTTTTGGGCAAAAAAAACCGGGCCCTGAAAAAATCTGTGGGGCCCAAAAGGGAAAATTTTTAGAGGGGGAGAGTGGAAAAGGGCGGGTCCCCCCTATTGGTTTTCTTGCACCCGACCCCCAAATGTACCAGGATGGGGGGTTTTTTTCCCGCTGAGGTAGAATGCAGAGGGGGGATGGGAGCTCGAAAGGGGGGAGGGGTCTTAGGGCCCGGGCATGAAGGGACGGGAAACTAAGGCTGATTAAATTTTAGGGTCCCCCCCCCAAGTGGGATGGGGAAAATGTCTTTTTTATGAGGGTTAACCCCTTTCCCTTTTATGAGCAAACAATTATCTTTGGGAGGGGCTTCAGTTACCCTCCTTTTAGGGGCTTCAGTTAGATTGGGGGTTTTCCCGGGTGCGGCTTATGTGGCGTCGAGTTAAGTAGAATAGTCGCGAAGCTCGCCTGGTGGGGTTTTCCAAAATCATTCACACCCCAGGCCAAAAGGGGGTTCCCTAGTTTTAAAAAGGGGTTGTCAGTGCAGGTCTAAGTAGGAAAAGGTTTTATTTAAAGGAGGAAGCTTTTTCTCGGTGCCCTTGTCGGTGGGTTAAAGGAGAATTTTTTTGAAAAACTGTTTTGATTTTTTTTTTCTTTGGAAAGTTGAGAGGGCCCCTCAAAATGGGGAGAGATTTTTTGGGAAACTAAAAATTTGTCCTCTTAGAAAAAAGGGAAAAATTTGGAAAAATTTCCCTTTTTTTCAGATTTTGGTACCTTTTGGGCCCATGTAGAAGAAAAATCCCGAGTGGTGGGAAATATTTTAAAAAACCCAAAGGGAAAAAGGAGTATGATAGGGCCCCGCAAAACCTTGGGTTTTTTGGGGGGATTTTGGAAAGTACCGCTTGCCCACCCCTACAAAAACTGTAGGTTTCTTAGGTTGTAAAGGTGACAAAAGAAGGACAGTACGACTCTGAAACGGCCAATCAGAGACTGGAGAATTTTTAGGTTTTTCTCACAATTTTGGGGGTAGAGGGAACTAGCTGAGACAAATGCTCAGCTTTACTAGCTGCGCCATTCCTAACCAGGAAATACACCTTCTCTTGATAACTTGACAGGAGAGTTCAGAGAAGAGGAAGTAAAGGGGCCGATTGAGGGCTTAGCCCTCAAGAAGACCCCGAGACCCGATGTTTTAACATCGGAGTTTTATAAGACTTTTAAGGACATCTTGGTTCCCCTCTTGACCGAGGTAATAAATGAGTGTCTCTCCTCAGGGCCTTTTGCCAAATTAATGAGGGGTAGCTCTGATATCTGTAAAGATCCATCCCACATTGAGAATTTGGCGTTTCCCTACGTGTTTAAAGTGGCAGGGAACCTGGTAAAAGCGCTTTTAAAAGGGTGTTAAAAAAATGCCTCAAGCTTTTTTTTACCCGGCCCACACTGCTCGTTCCTGGGGTAGCACCGTTAGCACAGCCTAGTGGGGAGGTCGTTTTGGAAAAGGGGGAAGCGAGTCACTGGAAGGGGTTCACGCTGTTCTTGATCAGGCCAAGGCTTTTGATCGGGTTAATCATGAGTACCTCTAGTCCCCTCTTTGGGGGGATAAAAGCCTGTCGGGGGGGTTTGAAATTGGTTTAAGACTTTGGATAAGGGGCTGAGACTTTTTGCTGGGGAAAGGTTGGTTCGGGCGACCCCTTTTGGGGGGAATCGGTGTTTGCAGGGTTTTTACGAATTTCCCTGCTCTATGCATTCGCAATCGACCCCTTCTTGCGAAGGCTAGAGTGTGGACTGTTGGTGGAGGTGAGGAGGCCCCACGGACATTTGGGGACGCCTTTAAGGGTTTTAGCTTTACGTGATTCTCGCTTTTTTCCTTGGGAAAAGGAAATTAGATGGGTGACGTCAGAGGTAGAGAGCTACTCAGAGGCTTCTGGGTCCAGGATCAACCGGGACAAGTGTGAAAGTCTGTTGGGAAAAGGGGATCCCACATTTGATCTCCCGGACACCCTCCCTGTGCCCCAAGAAACGGTAAAGATCTTAGGCATTGAATTCGGCCGGGGTGATTACCCAAAGAAAAATTGGGAGGACAGGCTGAATAATGTCACTCAGAAGGTGGACCAGTGGAAGGGTTGGTCCTTGACCCTGAGAGAGAGGGTTAACCTGATCAAGACCTTCCTGCTCTCATTGTTCATCTATCTTGGCAGCATGTGCCTTTTGCCCGAGTCTCTCTGGCCGCGGGTCTACAGTCTTTTCTTCCAGATGTTATGGTGGAACAGAATGAACCTAATCAGGAGAGATTACCACACAAGTAGACTGGGGGTTAGGTATGGTTAACCACGTGGTGTTTCTAACAAACACCTTTATTAAGATCAACCTGGCGTGCATGTAGAATGCACTGTGGGTGGTCTCCTGTCGGGAATGGTTTCAGCCTTACTTCCAGGAATGGGAGTTGAGGGGTCAAGTGAAGATTTTTTGCAGGTCACACAAGTATATCCCGGCTTATGTTGCCCTGACTGTGTATCTAATCCTATCCTGTGTGATACTGTCTTCTGAGCTGATTTAACTAATAATTTTATGTACAAATTCAGTAATCCATAGAGCACTACACCCCCCATCATTATAGCATTGATCCACTCAGTAATACTACACCCCCATCATTATAGCATTGTACCTCTTAGTAGTACTACACCCCCATCATTATAGCATTGTACCTCTCAGTAATACTACACCCCCATCATTATAGCATTGTACCTCTTAGTAGTACTACACCCCCATCATTATAGCATTGTAAATCTTATTGCTGGAGCTGTAGAGAATATATAAAGAAGCGCTCTCAAGTGAAATAATTCAGCACTGAACAGTAGATCATATAGAACTGCTCACTCTTTTGTTGTTTCAAAATGGTACAAAATCATAGAACACATGTAGATCGATACGATCGTAGAACTTCCCTTGTAGAAAGCAGCCAGAAAGAACTAGAATTGTACATCTCAGAAGTACTACACCCCACATCATTATAGCATTGTAACTGTCAGTAGTACTACACTCCCATCAATATAGCAATGTACATCTCAGTAGTACTACACCCCGCATCATTATAGCATTGTACCTGTCAGTAGTACTACACCCCCCATCGTTATAGCATTGTACCCCGTAGTATTCCGGGGATGTGTGGGTCTTACCTGTGGCCCCAAGAGGGTGATGATGAGGAGGAGGCTTGTGTACACTGCCATTTTGAGCCCTTCTCTTTGTAAGCCTTGTGTAATAAAAAACTAAAAATTTTCCTCAGCTGCTCCTCGCGGAACTAAAGCAATGAAAATTGGATTGTAAAATGACACATACCATAAAGTGTTATCTAATAACCCCCTGACTTGCAGACTAAATGGGTTAATCACCCATTATATGATGCTGCCTGCGACTGGTGACCCCAAATCATAAAGTCTTTTCATCTTACCAGATCATCTCAATGTATTTTATTCTACTAGAGAATTAGAGAAAGGACAAAAATTTTTAACAACACCTAAATAAAGGAGTATATAACACCCCCGAATAACAGGGCTGTATATAACATTTCACAAAACAGGACTGTAATAAACCCCGAATAACAGGACCGTATATAAAACCCCCGAAAAAACAGGACCCTATATAACACCGAGAATAACAGGACTGTAAAAACCCTAGAATAACGGACGATATAACACCCGTAAAAAGGACCATTAAACACCCCGAATAACAGGGCTGTAAATAACACCTCAGAATAAAAGGCCCGTTTTAACCCCAAGAATTAAGGACTGTTATAACACCCCCGAAAAACGGACGTAAAAACACCTCAAATAACAGGATGTTTTTAAACCCCCGAATAACAGGGCTGTATATAACATCTCAGAAAACAGGGCTGTTATAACACCCCCGAAACACAGGGGTGTATGTAACACCCCCCAAAAAACAGGCTGTATAAAACACCCCATAATAACAGGAGATTAACACCGAAATAACAGGCGTATATAACACCCCGATAAAAAGGGCTTATTTTAGACCCCCAATAACAGGACTACATATAAAACCCAGAAAATCAGGACCGTAAATTTAAACCCCGAAAACAGGACGTATATAACACCCCAGAAAAACTGGACGTATTAACACCTCAGAATAACAGGGCGTATATAACATCCCGAATTAAGGACTGTATATAACACCCGAATAAAGGACTGTATATAACATCCCCGAAAACGGACTGTATATAACCCCCAGAAAAAACAGGACTGTATAAACACCGAATAACAGGACTGAATAACACCCCAGAATAACAGGGCGATGAACTGCCCAAAAAACAGGGCGTATATAAAACCCAGATTTAAAGGACTTATATAACACACAGAAAAAGGACTGTTTTTAAAAACCCCAGAATAACAGGATGTTATAACACTGAGAATAACAGGACTATATAAAAACAGAAACAGGATGTATATAACACCCCCGAACAAAGGACTGTTTTTAACACCCCAGAACAACAGGATTATATAACACACGAATAAGGACTGTTTAATAACACCCCCCGAATGACGGGGTTTTATAAAACACCCCAGAAAAACAGGATGTAATAACACCTCGAATAACAGGCGTATATAACACCCAAATAAGGGGGGCTGATAAACGCCCCAAAAAAACAGGGTTGTATATAACACCTCAGAATAAAAAGGGCCCTATATAAAATCCCCGAAAAAAAAGGATGTATTAAACCAGAATAAAAGGGCTGTAATAACACCCCCGAATAACAGGATTTAAAAAATGCCCAGAATAACAGGATGTATGTAACACCCAATTTCAAACTATATAACACCCCAAAAAAACATGACTGTAATAACACCCAGAATAACAGGGGCTGTTTTAAAACTGTCCAAATAACAGGATTGTATTAACCCTCAGAATAACAGGACCATTTATAACATCCCCGAAAAACCAGGTGTATATAACACCCCAGAAAAAAGGTGTATATAACTGCCCGAATAACAGGTTTTATATAAAAACCTCAGAATAACAGGACTGTATAAACATCCCAAGAAAAACAGGGGCTGTATATAAAACCCAGAAAAAACAGGGGCTGTATTTAACTGCCCAAATAACAGGACTGTATAAAACCCGAATAACATGGGCTATATATAACACCCCAAATAAAAGGACGTATAAACACCCCAGAAAAACGGAGTATATAACCAGAATAACAGGACATATATAGCATAAAAAACAGGACTATATAAACCACAGAATAAAGGGCTGTATATAACACAAGAATAACAGGACTGTTTAAAACCCCAGAATAAAAAGGTTTGTATATTAACACCCCAAATAACAGGATGTTAAAAAAACCCCAGAAAAACAGGGGCTTAATAACACCTCGAATAACAGGCTGTATAAAACCCATAACAACAGGGCTGAATTTTACACCCCAGAATAAAGGATGTATTAACACCCAAGAAATAACAGGACTGTAATAAAACCCCCGCAAACAGGGAAAGTATATAACACCCCCAAAAAACAGGACTGTATATAACACCCGAATAACAGGCTGTATATAACACCCCGAAAAAACAACTGAATTAAAACTGAAATAACAGGGTATATATAACACACAGAGTAAAAGGACGTATATAAAACACAGAATAACAGGGCTGTATATAACTCTAATAACAGGCTGATATAAACCCAGAATAATAGGATGTAAAAAACCCCGAAAAACAGGGGCTGTAATAAAAACCCAGAATAACGGATGTAATTTCACCAGAATAACAGGATTGTATAAACACCCCAGAATAACAACTGTATATAACACCTAGAAAAACAGGATGTATATAACACCCCAAATAACAGGGTTGTATATAACACTCAGAAAACAGGACTGTAATAACACCCAAAAACAGGATGTATAACACCTCATAATAACAGGATGATAAACACCCCAGAATAAAAGGGTTAATAACAACCCCAATAAAAGGGCTTATACAAACCTCAGTAAAACGGACTGTATATAACCCCAGAATGACAGGATTGTATATAAAACCCAGAAAACAGGAGTATAAAACACCTTCAAAAAACAGGACTGATATAAACCCGAAAAAAGGATGTATATAACTGCCAAAAAACAGGGTTGGTAATTTTCACCTAAATAACAGGACCGTATATAACATCCCAGAAAAAAAGGACTGTAATAACACCCCGAATAACAGGATGTATTAACACCCAGAATAAAAAGGATGTTATAAAAGCCCCAAAAAAATTTTATGTAACACCCCGATTTAAAAAGAAATTAAAACCCAAAATCATGACTGTATTTAAAAACCAAGAATAACAGGGTTATAAACTGTCCAGAATAACAGGATTGTATATAACACCTCAGAATAACAGGACCATATATAACATCCCAGAAAAACAGGACTGTATATAACACCCCAGAATAACAGGACTGTATATAACTGCCCAAATAACAGGTTTATATAAAACCCCAGAATAACAGGCTGTATAAACACCCCCGAAAAACAGGACGTTTAACACCCCCGAATAAAAGGGCTGTATAAACTGCCCAGAATAACAGGGTTATATAACACCCAGAATAAAAAATTTACTTATATAACACCTCAGAAAAACAGGACTGTAATAACACCCCAAATAAAGGATGTATATAAAACTGAGAATAAAGGATATATATGCACTGAGAATAACAGGACTTATATAACACACAGAAAACGGACTGTATATAAAACCCCAGAAAACAGGGTTGTATATAACACCTCAGAAAAAGGACTGATATAACACCCAGAAAACAGGACTGTAAATAACACCCAAATAACAGGGTGTATAAAACCCTAACAACAGGACTGAATTAACACCTCAGAAAAAAGGGCTGTATTAACACCCCAAAAATAACAGGACTGTAATAACACCCCACATAAAGGAAAGTAATAACACCCAGAATAACAGGACTGTTATAACACCTCGAATAACAATTGTATTAACCCCAGAATAACAGGGGCTGTATATAACATGAGAATAACAGGATATATATAAACACGGTTAAAAAGACTTATTAACACACAGAAAAACAGGAT
The DNA here is from genome assembly GCA_025379985.1 of Phyllomedusa bahiana. NCBI lineage: Eukaryota > Metazoa > Chordata > Amphibia > Anura > Hylidae > Phyllomedusa > Phyllomedusa bahiana. Next base: position 16,913 of record JAODAL010017082.1, read on the forward strand.
GTAATAACACCAAAAAAAAGGATGTAATACCCCCAGAATAATAGGACTGTAATAACACCCCAAAAAAAAAACTTTTAAAAAACACCCCAGAATAAAAAAGGACTGATATAACACCTAGAATAAAAGGATTGTATATAACACCCCAAATAACAGGGGCGTATATAACACCCAGAAATAACAGGACTGATATAACACCCAAATAACAGGATTGTATATAAAACTCGAATAAAAGGACTGTTATAAACCCAGAATAAAGGACGTAAAAAAACACCTATAATAACAGGGGCTGATAAAACACCCGAATAAAAGGACTTTATATAACAACCCCGAAAACAGGAGTATAAACACCTCAGTTAAAGGGGGTATATAACACCCCGAAAAACGGACTGTATATAACACCCAAATTAGGGTGTATATAACACTCAGAATAACAGGCTGTATTAACACCCCAGAATAGCAGGACGTATATAAAAACCTAGAATAAAGGATGTATATAAACCCCAAAAAAAATGACTGTAAAAACACACGAATAACATGCTGTATATAACACCCCCCGAATGACAGGGCTGTATAAACACCCGAATAACAGGATGTATATAACACCCAAATAACAGGACTGTAATAAACCCCAGAAAAAGGGGCTGTATATAACACCTCAGAAAAAAAGGACTGTATATAAAACCCAGAATAACCGGCTGTAAAACCCTCAGAAAAAACCGGAATGAAAACACCCAAATAACAGGGCTGTATAAAACCCAAGAATAACGGGGCCGTATATAAAAAACCCAGAATAACAGGACTGTATATAAAAACCCAGAATAACAGGACTGTATTTAACATCCAGAATAAAAGGGTTTATAACACCCAGAATAAAAGGCTGTAATAACACCCAGAAAAAACAGGATGTTTTTATACACCTAGAATAACGGGCTGTAAATTTCACCAGAATAACAGGGCTGATTAAAACACTCAGAATAACAGGGCTGAAAATAACACCCAGAATAACAGGACTGTAATAACACCCCCCGAATAACAGGACTGTAAAAACACCCCAGAAAAACAGATTGTATATAACCCCAGAATAAAGGGGTGTATTAAAAACCTCAGAAAAACAGGACGTTTATAACACCTCAGAAAAACAGGACTGTAAATAACACCCAGAATAACAGGGCTGATACATACCGGCCACTTTATTGGACACCATGCTGTAAGGTTGGCCCCCTTTTCCCCTTTAGAACTGCCTCAATCTTCGTGGTTTAAATTTCCCCAAGGTGTTGCAACGTGCTCAATTGGGACCAAGGGGCCCAAAGGTGCAAGGGAAAAAAAATTCCCCACACCTGACACCACCACCACCCGCCTGAACCCTGATACAAAGGCGGAGAATACTGCTTTCATGTTGTTTGGGCCAAATTTGCCCTACCATCCGAAAAGCGCAGCAAAAACGAGACTCATCAACCAGGCAACGTTTTTCCCAAACTTTCTACTGTCCAATTTCGAGACTTGGGCAAATTGGAGCCTAGTTTCTGTTTTATGAAAGGAGTGGAAACCCGGGGGTGGGCTTCTGCTGCTGAGCCCCTTTCCCCAAAGTTGGCCGTACTGTGCGTTTAGAGATGCTCTTCTGCCCCCTTGGTTGTAAAGGGGGCTATTTGAGTCACTGTTGCCTTTCACAGCTCGAAACCCGTCGCCCTTCTCCTTTTACCTCTGGCATCAACAAATTTAAAAAAAAAGATAAAAAAACCCCAAAAACAAAAAATAAAAAAAAAAAAAAAAAATAAAAAAAAACCAGCCCTTCGCCCAAAACCAATTTATTTCGGGCACTCAAACCCTTTCTTAAACCCCATACTGATCTCCCCTTTTTGAACTGCAGGGTTCTTCTTCCCCCTAGTCTACATGCCTTAAATTTTACTGTTAGTTGGCATGGATTGGTTTATTAAAATTAAGTGTTAAGGCAGTTGGGGCAGGTGTACCTAATAAAGTGGCCGGTGAGTGTATAACACCTCAGAATAACAGGACTGTATATAACACCCAGAATAACAGAATAAGTGATAGTACGGCACTCTGTGACGACTCTTTAGAAATGTTGCTTGTTGAATAGTCAGTATATGACATCGTATAGGAGAACAGTTCACCAGATTTGTATTTGGAAAAAAATATGTATTTTTTTATGAATTCCAAAGGTTTAGTTTTTTACAAATGCTTAGTTTCAAATGAGCCGAGATGAGTGACACATAAACGTTGTGACGTTTCAGACAAAGACCTTAGTTTAAAAAAAAGTCACAAAGGGGGAAAGGGAAAAAAAAAAAATAGGGACAACAAACAGCATAACAACCGTACAGAATTGGGGTTAATTTCACAATGAAAAAAGGTAAAATTTACCAGTCATCTTGTTCAGGTTGGGTAAAATGTCAGATGATGTGTTAATAAACAAATAGATGACCATGCAGGTAGGGCTGGAAATACAGGGAAAAAAAATAAAGGTAGAATACATGAATATATGAAAACAAAATCAAAACCCAAAAAAAAGGAATAACACCCAAAAAGGGATTAATGGGAAAGGAGCTGGGGAAGCCAAGCGCCCTTTAATTTTATGTAACAAAACCTCAATTTGTTTTTAACCCCCCTGGGGCTTTGGGAAAAAACAAACGGGAAAATTTGCCCAACCAAATCCCCCCCATCTGTAAAACAAACCCTTTCGGGGTTTTGCTCCTCAACCGTTTCAAAATTTTGGGTTGGGTGGTGGGGGGTAATTTAGTAGCTCAGAAAGGGGGGCTCCATTTAGGGGGAGAGGCCCATGTTTGGGGATCTGAAGATTCAAAATTGCCTTTTTTTCACCAAGATGGGTGATGTTGGCCCTTTGGGTAAATTCCCTTTCTTTGCTTTCCCAAAGGGTCCAGTGGGTAAAAGCAAATTGAAGGATTTGGTTTCATCCAACAGAGGGCCTTTGCCTTCTCAGCTGTTTTCCCCCCTAATGCCTTGTGAAATGCAGATGTTTTTTTTGAAGTCAAAAAAGGCAATTTTTAAAACTCCACACGACTATATGGTGCTCTCCCCTTTAAGGAGAGAATCTTCCCCTTTTAAAAATTAAGGAGAAAAACAGAAAAGAGTAGAAAAAATAGAAAAAGTTTTAGATGTTCCCCTTTTTTTGTAAAGTTGGGTTAAGAGTGGGAAAAGTTTAAAAATTTAAAAATAGGGTAAAAAATTTTAAAAATGGTTTGCTTTTTTCCTATTAAGGTAAAAAGGAAAAATAGGGCAGTTAAAAGAAAAGGAGTGGTTTGGTGATCCTGGTGAGAAACAGACTTATCATTAGCGTCAGGGAGTAAAAAAAAAAAAAGATCCGGGGCCTTTTTTGCTGGGTTTTGTAGGGGCTGGTGGTTCACTATGAGCCCGCAGCGTCCTGAAATAGTGGTTGCGCATGTGCAATTGAAGCCGCGCATGTGCAGTAAGCAGGAAAGCAGCAATGAAAGAGAAAAGTTTAGAAAGTTTTGCAAAGTTGGGGAAACTAAGACCGCAAAAAAACATGATTAGAAGCTTTGAGAATGGTTTTAAAAGAGGGAGGGAAGCAAGGGGCTATTTAATTTGCAGGGGAAAAAGGGTTTTGTGTATGTGCAAAGGGGAAATAAGAAAGGAAAACGGATGTAAAAGGAGATGGGGAAGGACTAGAACAGTGTTTTTCAACTCCAATCCTCAAAAACCCCCCAAAAAAAGGGCCCAAGGTTTTTTAAAAAGGATTTCCTTTTAGTTTTTTTGCACAGGTTGATAACATTATTTTCAGTGCATTCTGTGGGGGGGATCCTGAAAAATTTTACCTTGGGGTATTGGGGGACGGGTGGGGAACACTGATCTAGAAGAAGGGAAAAATTTTAGAAAAAAGGAAAATTTTGGGACGAAATAAAAGATTTTAAAAACAAAAGGAAGTATTTCTGCAGGAAAAAAAAAAGGATAAAAGAAAAGGAAAACAGGGGGGGTTGGGTTTTTTGGGAAAGGGAAAAAAGGGTTTGGGAATTTGGAAATAAAAAAGGGGAAAAAAAATGAATGGGAAAAAAAATTTAAAAAAAAAGGGGAAAGGTTTTTAAAAAAAAATTTTGGGGAAAAAATAGAAAAAAAAAAAAACCAAAAAGGGTTTTCAAAAAAATGGTCAGAAAAAATCACCATTTTCCCCTTTTGGGAGCTAATTTCCCGGTCCCCTTCCCTGCTTAGAAATTCCCCCCACAAATAATGCGAGCTGTTCATTTCCCCCGGTGTGTCATTCTACTTTCCCCTCCTCTTTTACCCCCTTAGTAATCAAAAACAAAAATTACTGCTGAAACAAAAAGTTCCAACCCCCCGGGGCTGGGCCCTTTTTACTCCTGTCCCCTGATACCTTGTTTTCACACAATCACTGCTGAGCAAGTGTTTTATCCCCCGGTGCTGTCCCTTCTACTCCCGTCCCCTGTACTTCCCCTTTGTAATCCACAACCCCACTCACTGCTGACGATTTTTTTCATCCCCAAGGGGCTGTCATTTACCCCGTTCCCCTGTATTCCTTGTAATACACCACTCAAAAGGCCCGAGGGAATGTTCCACCCAGGTGCTGCATTCTACTCCCGTCCCTTTACCCTTATAATCCAACACAACCCCACTGCTGATTTTAGGGGGTTTTTAAAAACCCCCGGTGGGTGTTTATTCTACCCCTGTCCTCGGGGCTCCTTATAATCACAAAACCCCTCACTGCTGAGCGAGTGTTCATCCCCCCGGTTTCTGTCAATTTTAAATCCCGTCCTAGTACTCCTTGTAAACACAAAAACACCCCGCTGAGCGAGTGTTCAAAACCCCCGGTTGCTGTCATTCTAAAAACCCCGCCTCTGTGCTTCTTTGTAATCCCCCCAACACTTTACTGGGGAATTTTTTCAACTCCAAGTATTTCATTTTTCCCTGTTGCCCTTTCTCCTTAGTTAACCCACACCAATGCTGTGAGAAATTTTTTCAACCCCCCCGGTGCTGTTTATTCTACTCCTGTGCTCTTACTCCTTGTTTTTCACAAACCTGACTGCTGGTGAGTGGGTTTAACCCCCAAAAAACTGTCATTCTATCCCCCCTCTGTACTCCTTGTAATCCAACACAAAATAATTTCGGAAACGGTGTTCAACCCAAGTTTCTGTCATTTACCAGTCTTCTGTACTCCTTTTTAATCAACACTGAGAAAAAGAAAAAACAGGGCCCCCGCAAAATCAAACCAATAAAGAAAAGGAAAAAAAAAAACCCCGGGGTTTTCGTTTTAAAAAAGGAAATTTTTTTATTTCATAAAGAAATTTAAAAAAAGGGGGTTAGCCTTTTCTTTAAAAAAAAACGGGGCTTTTTTTCAGATTAGAAATGTTACAAAGAAAACCCTATCAGAAGGGTGACCCAAGGAAGCCCGTGCAAGCGTTTTTTTATAAAAAAGGCCCCAAACTTCCCGATAGGGTAATTTTTTTTCTTTTCCCCCGTTAAATTTTGTCCCAAACATGCTTAGAACCTTATTTGGGTTTTATTGGGTTTGCTTATTTTAAGTGTTTTTTTTTTAAAAAAAGGGCCTTTAAACCCCTTTTTTTAAAAAAGGGTTTAAAATTTTTTTTCCCGTTTGCCCAAAAAAAACTTCTTTAAATGGACTGTAATGACCCCGCTGGATGTCCTTTTTTTGTTGAAAGGTTTATTATAAATAGCCCAAACTATACGTGTTTTTTGTTTTAGGGCCAAACTTTTTTCCCTTTTTCCCTACACAATGTGCAAGACCCTGTGGGGTAAATAAAAAAAAACTGCCAGGCTGCACATGTTTAGAAAAAAGGGGGCCAAAAGGTTAAAAGGGGAAAAAACGGAAAAAAATGAAAAGAAAAATTTAAAAAAAAATTGAAAAAATAAAATTATGTATAAATCCCCATTTACAAATTTTACATCCACAAAGAAAAAAACCAGAGCATTTTAAAAATATTACAAGGAAAAAAAATTATAAAAAGGGAAAGAAAAAAAAACTTTATTAAAAAACAAACAAGAATACTTTATTTAAAAAAAATTAAAAAAAAAAAGGGTTTAAGTGACTAGATGACCTTATAGACGCTGAATTGTTTTTTGGGCTTTTATAAGGGTAACCTGTAAAAGTGATTCCATTGCCCCCATTTAAATTAGAGTCTAGGGTCGATAAAAAAGGGAAAAAAGTTTCTTACTTCAGATGTTTTAAAAAACATTTATGTGAAAAAAAAACTATGATTTAGGATGAAAATTTTTTTTTACATGGATAATAAAAAAAAAAAAAAGAAAAAAAAAATATATATAACATATAAATTTTATAATATATTATATAATATACACACAGCATAATATTTTTATAATATATAAATAACAATACCAACAAAAATATACATACACATAAACCCCAAATATATTATATATTACCACAAATACAACTAATGCAAAAAATTAAAAAAAATAAATAAATAAAATAAAAAAAAAAAATATATGCCCCAAAAAAGTTATGGCAAAAAAATATTACAAAAAAAATAATGTCAAAAAAGTTATGCCAAAAAAAAATACACCCAAAAAACAATTGTTGGTAGGAGAGGAAATATGTGTTGGGATGAGGGGGGAAGAAAAGATATGTTTTACAATGGGGAAAATTCTTTTGGTTTTTTTAAATGGGAAAATTTTTTACCAATTCAGAATGAGATGAATTTCCAGGAAGGCTAGGTTATAATACCAAGAATGTTTTTAAAATGTTTATTTAAGTTTTTTTTAACCCCATTGGACCCATAGGGGATAGGGTTTTGCAACTGGTAAATCCAGAAGCCTTCTCTTTTGGGGGGTTAAAAATATTTTGTATGTTCTGGAACATGTCAATGAGAATGGTTTTGGGGTCTTATGAGCCCCCTGTGTTTTTTCAGTTTTTGCCCTTTAAATATGAACATTATTTTTTCTTAGTTATGCGATGTCCTTTACGATTATGCACTTGGGGGTGTTGCCCAAAAATTGTTTTTCCCATAAGTCAGTTAGAAGGGATATTAATAATACATTTCTTTTAGTGGATATTAAATCGAAGGATTTGGCCATTGGTGTGAAGTGAAAAATTTTTCCCACTTTCCAAACATTTTGGGATGTCAGCATCTGTTCCCAAAGGCTTTAAGACATCAAATTTAGACGTCTTTGATAATTTGGTATTTTTTCTTGTGCTGTTGAGTTACTTGGGGCCACAATCCTTTTTTAATTTCTTTATAAAATAAAAAAAACCTTTAAAAAACAAATCCGGTTAAAAAGGGGTTTTTTTTTTTTTCTTCATATGGGATTGAGCGCCGGGTCCGTTTTTTCTTCTTCTCAGTGATTGTCTACTCCCGCTGCCCGCCGGCTTCGGAGATTGGTACCCACGGCTGCTATTCCAGAGGCTCAGTAGAGCCACCCATGCACATATGAGTGTTGTGCCTCTATAGTATTGTGCTCAACACCAAAAGGTGAGCACCTTTACCTACTCTTATGTTTTTTAATTATTGGATTGTATAACACGATAGAGCGCCACCTCTGTTTATTTTTTCTTTCTTCTCCTTAGTAATCACACACACTCACTGCTGAGCGAGTGTTCATCCCCAGGTGCTGTCATCCAACTCCCGTCCTCTGTTGTAATAATAATAATAATAATAATAATCTTTATTTATATAGCGACAACATATTCCGCAGCACTTTACAATTTGGAGGGTGTAGGTACAGACAAAAGACAGACATTGCACAATGAAAAGCTACTTACAGATGAGACACAAGGTGAGAGGGCCCTGCTCGCAAGAGCTTACAATCTATTAGGTTGTATGGGTGAGACCAGGGGCGTTGCCAGGGTCCTAAAACATTCGGGGCACGGGCCCTTTGTTAGCGGTGAGTGTAAGGAACAACCGCTGTCCGCTATGCATAGAGTGGGCTTAGTGCGTGAGCCCATTTTATACATCCTTCATGCCATTTAGATGTTCAGAGATGTCCATATGCATGAAGGGGTTAATTAAACCCCGCCGCTAGCTTCCAGCCACAGAGACTGTGCTCTTGACTCCCTTACTTATGGTCTTCGACCACATACCCCATCCTCCCAGCCCACGGCCTACAGCATTGTCCCACTCCTACCTCCTGTTGAATTCAAAATATATGTTGCACCCTCATTTTCTTCCCAAATTTGGGGACACAAAAGTGCCTCTTATACGGTATATGTGGTGATGTAGTTTAACTCCTAAATGACACAGCTGTTTTCCTTTTTTTTTTCTTCTTTTTTCATCTATAACTCTTTTTTTTTCTTTTATGTTGATAGAGCCGTGTAAAGGCTTATTTTGTGCAGGATGAGCAGACATTTTTACTGGTACCATTTTGGGCTATATATGTTTTTTTGATCACTTTGTATTCCAAATTTTATGAGGCAAAGTATATAAAAAATCCTGGTAGTGTAAATGTTTTTTTACAGCGCTTACTGTGGGGCATAAACACGATTACAGCGATACCCAATTCATACCCTTTTATAGGTTTTTTTTTAATGTTGTAGTAATGTTACACAGAAATAAATAAATAAAATGTTCTGCATCATTAAATTCCAATAGCCATATCTTTTTTCATTGGTACTGTTCTGAGGCTCATGGGACTTTTTGATTGCTTTTTATTAAATTTCTTGCACAGTGGGATGAACAAAAATGTTTGTTTTTTTGTGTAGCAGTCTTCATGTCGGGGGTAAAATCAGTTCTATAAGGGTTGATACGCACACAGGGATGCCAAATATGTGTACTTTTTTTTTACAATTTTTAATTGAAAAGCATTTGTAATGAGGAAAAGGTTATATGTGTGTTTTTTTGTGTTTGTTTTTTTCACTTTTTATTTACTTGACCACTTTAATACATCAGACTTATTTCACTGCAGATGGCACCTACCCGGCTGTTACACACAGGGACAGTATATACACAAATTTAAAACACAGTTAAATATTGTACATGTGTATATACTGTTCCTGTGTGTATATGACAGTGTGTGTGTGTGTGTGTGTATATATATATATATATATATTTATATACACACTACACCAATATATATTATATATATAATATATATATTACATATATATATATATATATATATATATATATATATATATATATACACACACACACATGTACTTCACATTCACACAGGGACAGTATATACATGTGTAATACTTATCTGGGTGTTACATTTGAGTATATACTGTCCCTGTGTGAAGTACATGTGTGTGTGTGTGTAAATATATATATATATATAGTGTGTGTGTATATAAATATATATACTGTAATATACACAAAGGAACAGTATATACACATGTCCAATATTTACCTGAGTTTTACATTTGTGTATATACTGTTCCTGTGTGTATGTATATACTAATATACTGTACCTCTGTGAAACATGTGAGGTGGGGGCATGGCCCTCCATCCTACCTCAGGACATACCTTATGCAGGGTCACTGGGGTCCCAGCAGCTCCTGGGCTGTTTAGGCAGCTCTGGAAGACTTGAGGAAACCAGAAGCTCGTTCTGGTTTCCATAGTGATGGGGCCGACGATCTGCTGAAGTAGCCGTCAGAAGCAGGCAGGGAACCTTGCTGTCGGTGCTGTAGCTCCGGGGGAGGGCTGTGCAGGGAGCACATAAGAGGAGAAGGGGCTGCACTCACTGCTCCCTGAGAGTGGTGAAGCTCTGGTGGTGGGCGGAGCTTTATCCAATAATTGCAAACAATGCCATATATTAGCAGTGCACACGTTATAGTCCCAGCCGTTAGGAGTACCTTGCTTAGACTCCCCTATATCAATCAAAAACGTACACATAGCTGGGCGGAGCTTCTCACTGCAGCGAGCAGAGCGTTAGGAGATTAAACATTCGGGGCAGAAGGCTTTACATCCGGGGCTCCTGCCCCGAATGATACTGCCTAGCGACGCCCCTGGGTGAGACGAAGGGTAAGAAGTGCTAGATTTACAATGGTCCAGCCATGTGACATAAATATGGGGTTGTTTCTGTACTCCTTAGTTATCACACAAACTCACTGCTGAGTGAGTGTTCAACATCAGGTGCTGTCATTCTACTCCTGTCCTCTGTGCTCCTTAGTAATCACACACACTCACTACTGAGCGAGTGTTCAACCCCAGGTGCTGTCATCCAACTCCCGTCCTCTGTACTCCACAGTAATCACACACCCTCACTGCTGAGCGAGTGTTCAATCCCAGCTGCTGTCATACTGCGCCCAGCCTCTGTGCTCCTCAGTTATTATCCAACCAGTACAGAGAAATAAAAGGAAAAAAGAAACCCCAGGTATGTGCATTAAGAAAAAAAAAAAAAACATCATGTTTTGCACCTGCAGGGATTTGAAGCTAGGACCCCTGTGCTGAAAGATAGAAGTGCTGACCAATCAGCTACTCATAGCTCTTTACATAAACAGACCTTTGTTTGACTAGAGTGAGCACACTAAGGGGGAAATTATGGTGACGTCAAACCTGCTCGGTCACATGATATGCAATTTAAACAAATCATACACCCCCCCTTTGAGCACATTAAAATCTGTAGCATTACAAACCACGCATTAACTGACTTTATTTTTAAAACCCATTTAAGGGGCCATACTACTCATGAAGCCAAACATCAGGATCCCAACTTTAGTATCTCACAGAAAATACATCATATTTATTGGATGATGGTTTAGAGTCTGACATCATTAACAAACAAGCCTAAAATGTTCTACAAATGCAATTGATAATTACATCAGTCTTTTTATGTTCTACTCATAAAATCCTACAGAGGCATCTAGGACACATACTGTCTCTTCAATAGATCTATTTTTCTCACCTATAGCAAAATACATTGAGAAAATCTCAAAACTACAAATCACATTTACCAAATCACATTTTATGGATACCAACCACTTCCTAAAGATTTTATGACATTGTGGCCAATACCTCCTGACAGCCTACTAGTTAACCCATGCAATTGTTTTAACACCATACAGCAAACAAACATTCAGCCAAAAATCAACTCTCCACTTCCAACCAGCTGGCGATTATTTCGTAAAGCCCCTTTACAAATATCCTGCATCAGAACAATTTCCTATAGAGGGATCAATTCTACATCCAGAAATCGGTACCCCAAAGGGTTTCCAAAGTTTTCCCCCAATCAAACACATCTAATTTTGAGGAGGAATATGTTTATCCCCATACTCTGTTTAAAGATCATGCCAATATGTGGATTAGGTTTATTGACAACATTTTCTGTATTTGGCATTGCAATGTTACATCTCTTCAAACTTTTATTCTATCTTGTCTACATCTTTTACTTCTCCTACATTCCTTTCTATTTTTTCCTTTTTAATCCTTTTCCATTCCTTACATCCAGTACTCCTTTCTTTCTTTCCCTAGGCACATACACAGTAACATTCTTTCCCTGCTATTACCCTCTTGTGTCCACTCCCTCTCTATACTGTTCTCGCAGCGTCTAACTCACTGCGCACGTGCGGCTTAGTTCGCGCTTGTACAGGCGTCCTCTAATGTCTCATTCATTACTGCTGTCCTGCTTACTGCACAATCGCAGTTTCATTCGCACATGCATGGACACTATTTCCCATGGAAATCATATTTTATAATCCACCCATCCAGCTCAGATTTCCAAACTGCCCAATAGCTCATTAGGGTCATTACAAGAGCAAAGGAAACAGATAAGTTGCACCTATCCCAGTCTTAAACAGCACTTTCAATTTATAGACACCGGGTCAATTCATCAATATTCAATATGTGAGAATGGTGGTGCTCAGTTTCAAAAATAGAAATAATCCATGCAAAAATCCACAGCAAAAAGAACATAAGCGGCACTCACCAATCTTCTCCTTATAGATTTATTGAGTATACCATTCCATTATATCCAATCGGAAGACAAACACACATCTTGTGGCTTACGACCGTTTCGCGTGCTGAGACGCTTTTTCAAGGCATGCCGGGGTTTAGTGGCAGTCCGCAATTTAATCCCTTCCCAGTACCCTTCACATCCCAGTAAATTTAAAAACTTTCACACTACAAACAAACATTTACAAAAACACTGACAAATCATTTCTTTCATTTAACTATAGCGGACCCAATGCTTCAGTTCTGAAAATCCATTTTAGATTCACTTTGTAACAATTTAGAAATGTCTATCAATTTTAAAAACCCCCCCTGCTTTACAAATTCTTTCATTTGCCAGCAAGCCGAATGCCGGAGGTATCACCTCCGTATTCATTCCGTATATGAGTTATAAAACGAGGTGCCCCTTTTCATGTTTTAACCGAATAAATGTGCTTCTTAATTCTTTTACATAAAGGTCTAATAGTTTTACCAATGTAATAATAGCCGCAATTACACCACATTGCATAAACAATGTAGTTTGACTTACATGTTATTACTCATTATCATTTTTGGACATAATGAACAACTCCCACATCTGTGATTTCCTACTTGAATAAAAAATTGTAACCAATTATTTTGTTTTTCCTCCTCAGATTTATTCCAGAACCAACTTATCTCATAGATTTTTACACCTTCTAAAGTATACAATAGGGGGTACAAAGTTTTTTCACATAGGTCTGTTGTGAGTATATGCCAGTGTTTCCTTACTGTACTTCTTAAATAACTTGATAGACCACTATATTCAAATGAAAAAACAAATCTATCCATTTCATTCCTTCTACTTTTTTATATACAATTGCTTTGTATTGTTTCATAGCTTTAGAAAACCCCTTGATATAAATATAGTTTTGTCATGCCCACGTATTCTTAATCTATCCATATACTCCACTGACTGTTCTATGAAATCACCATACTCACTGTTATTCTATCTGAATCTAAGAAATTGTCCATAAAGAAGTGACTTTTTCACATGTGCTGGATGAAAGATATCATGCAATAACAAATTTGTGGCAGTCGGTTTTCTATGGCCCTTAGTTTTTACCACGTTGTCTTTCAATTCTATTTCAACATCCAGATATGCTACTTTATTATCCCCAAAATTGGCTGTAAATGCCATATTCACATCATTCACATTTATGTACAGCACAAAATCCTCAAATTGCGATTGTGAACCTGACCTTACTATCAGCACATTGTCGATAAATCTCGACCAGTATTGTATATACTGTAGATACAGGTTATTCACATTATATATGTATTGTTCCTTCCAAAATGCCAAAAATATATTCGCAAATGTTGGGGTAACAGGTGTACCCATCACAGTACCTGGACACTGAATGTACCATTGATTACCAAAACAAAAAGCATTATGTGTCAGTAAAAATTCTAGTAATTCACAAAGATATTCCATATGATTAAGTTTCCTATTAGATCTAATCAAAAAAGACCTAATTGCTACAATACCATCCTTATGTAAAATCCTGGTATACAGGCTAACAACATCAATTGTTGCCAGCCTGTATCCAGGATGTATATTGATTTTATCTAAATCTAGAAGTAATGTTTTTGTATCCAACAAGAATAAAGGTACACTAAAAAGTAAAGGTCTTAATACCCAATGTGAGTATTGTTAAACTGGTTCAGTAATAGATCCAATGCCTGCAACGTCCCAGACGATGATCCAAACTCTTATGTACCTTGGAAATAAAATACCAGTTAGGTTTTGAAACATTTTTGGGAAATAATCTCTCTGCTTGACGTTGAGAAATAAAATTATTCTGAATACCCTTTTGCAATAATGTTTGTAATTTCCCTTTGTGACTTTCAGTCGGGTCCTTTGACAATTTTTTATCAGTCATTTGATCATTCAATTGTCTATTCGTCTACTGAATGATCAAATGACTTATAAAAAATTGTCAAAGGACCCTACTTTATTCCAGTAGGAAATCACAGATGTGGGAGTTGTTCATTATGTCCAAAAATGATAATGAGTAATAGCATGTAACTACTTTGTTTATGCAATGTGGTATAATTGCAGCTATTATTACATTGATAAAACTATTAGACCTTTATGTAAAAAAATTAAGACGCACATTTATTCGGTTAAAACATGAAAAGGGGCACCTCGTTTTATAACTCATATATGGAATGAATACGGAGGTGATACCTCCGGCACTCGGCTTGCTGGCACTGAAAGAATTTGTAAAGCAGGGGTTAATATTGATAGACATACTAAATTGTTACAAAGTGAATCTAAGTGGATTTTCAGAACTGAAGCATTGGGTCCGCTAGGGTTAAATGAAAGAAATGATTTGTCAGTGTTATTGTAAATGTTTGTTTTTAGTGTGAAAGTTTTTAAGTGAAGGGTACTGGGAAGGGATTAAATAGCGGACTGCCGCTAACCCCCAGCATGCCTTGAGAAAGCGTCTCAGCACACGAAACGGCCGTAAGCCACAAGATGTGTGTTTGTCTTCCAATTTGATATAATGGAATTTTATACTCAATAAATCTATAAGGAGAATATTGGTGAGTGCCGCATATGTTCCTTTTGCTGTGGATCATTAGGGTCATTAGTTGTCTATGACTGGCTTGTGATTTAATGGAAAAGGATGGGCCAGACATATTTTATTATCCCTGCCCTTAGATAGACTTATTTTAATATGAAATGACAATTGTCTAAATTAGACCAGATGGAGATTTGGAATTTCTTTGAAGCTCCAGGGCGTGTGAAATATCACACTTGGTGATAACCTCTGATCCCAATAAAGGTGTTTATGGTTTATGATGGAGCAGCCCGTTTTAGGACTCAGAGTTAAAGACTGTTTGTATAAACATTTCGCAAACAATGAATACACATAGTTTTCTTGTAGTTAGGGAGGGGGGAGTTATATGTCACATTATATACACAACATACATTTTTTTGACAGTTATAAACATTATTATAATATCATCACTGCTTTGCTTATTTTCCTCACAACCTCATTATAACAGGGATGTATATTAAACTTTATAACAGGACCATATGTAACACTTAGAATAACAGGGCTGTATATAACACCTCAGAATAACAGGACTGTATATAACACCCAGAATAACAGGACTGTATATAACACCCCAGAATAACAGGACTGTATATAACACCCAGAATAACAGGACTGTATATAACACCCAGAATAACAGGACTGTATATAACACCTCAGAATAACAGGACTGTATATAACACCCAGAATAACAGGACTGTATATAACACCCAGAATAACAGGACTGTATATAACACCCAGAATAACAGGACTGTATATAACACCCAGAATAATAGGACTGTATATAACAAATCAGAATAACAGGACTGTATATAACAAACTAGAATAACAGGACTGTATATAACATCCCAGAATAACAGGACTGTATATAACACCTCAGAATAAAAGGACTATATATAACACCTCAGAATAACAGGACTGTATATAACACCCACAATAACAGGACCGTATATAACACTCAGAATAACAGGACCATATATAACACCCAGAATAGCAGGACCGTATGTAACTTCAGACGGGCCTGGACATGTGCTGGCTTAAGCAGGGGGACACGTCTGGCACTGCAGGATCTGAGTCCCTGGCGGTGTAGTGTGTTACTGATGGTAGCCTTTGTTACGCTGGTCCCAGCTCTCTGCAGGTCATGCACTAGGTCCCCCCATGTGGTTCTGGGGTTTTTGCTCACCATTCTTCTGATCATTTTGACCCCACGGGGTGAGAGCAAGAACATCCCAATGGGGAACATGGAGGTTCAGCTGGCAGGGGCGAAGTTATAGGTAGTGCAGTGGTAGTAGCCATTTCGGGACCCAGCATCCTGAGGGGCCCAAAAGCCCCTTTGACACATAAAAAGACACCAGTATTGGAAATGGCACATGGTAACTGGCAGGGGTTCCAATAGGGCAGTACAGGCAATACTCCTGTCAGGGGCCCTAATCAAGAAGGGACCAATTGATATGTTAAAAAAGGGAATAGGTGGGAGCCCCATTTGATTTGGCTGTATAGGGATCTGAAATGGTTAATAGATGACTGATGGCAGCCCTGGTAACGGGGGGGGCCCATTTCACTTTTTACACCAAGGCCCAAGAAATTGAACTTACGCCTCTGTAGGCTGGATTAGATTAGACTGCAGTACCATTGGTGGAAGTGAGAACATGGCAATGAGGAACATAGACAGGTGGGGAGATAACAGTAAACTGGATTCGTGGAACAACTTAGTGAAGAAAAAAATTCACAGGCTAAAATAATTCATTCCTTTCAATGGCTAACTGAAACAATGAGGACAGCTTGCAAGCAGGGGGCATAGCTATAGGAGGCGCATTTGACTACATTAGACGGCAGTAGCATTGGTGGCAGCGAGAACATGGCAATGGGGAACAGCCAGTTTCCAGTTCCACTAGATTAGACAGCAGTACCATTGGTGGCAGCGAGAACATGGCAATGGGGGACAGGGAGGTTCCGGTTCGACAAGATTAGGCGGCAGTACCATTGGTGGCAGTGAGAACATGGCAATGGAGACAGCGAGGTTCCGGTTCAACAAGATTAGACAGCAGTACCATTGGTGGCACCAAGAACATGTCAATGGGCAACATCGAGGTTGAGGATAACAGGACTTAGTACTTTTGGTGTTTGTACAGGTGGAGGCATTTAAAAAAAAAAAAGATTTTGAGGGCTACAAGGAGGAGGAGTAAGAGGTGTATGCAGTACACATCAAGTTCATACAGGTGTATATTTCAAAATAAATTCAGCCATAAGACTTGTAGATCTAGCTGTTGGCAGCAGTAGACTACAATTTGTTGAAGCAGCAGGCACAAGAACTACAGACATTAAATGTGTATTACACATTGTCAAGAAGATGTGCTACAGTTTACTAGTCAGTGACATCGGCAACCGGGACAAAAAAATGGTCAGAGATCCACACTTGATTCACTTTTATAAATTACAAATGATCCACATTCTCAGGGGAAAGCCGGATACGTTTGTCAGTTGCCACCCCGCCAGCTGTGCTGAAAGTGCGTTGCGAGATAATGCTGGCTGCCTATTAGGATAAAATTTCTATGGCGTGTCGGGCAAGCTCAGGCTATTCATCCAGTTTGGACACCCAGAAGTTGAATGGGTGTCCATCCAGACTAAGTCCAAAAACATCTATATTGAGTTGCAGGTAATCATGGACCATGGTCTTAAGGTGGTCTCTATGTGTCTTAAAGCTGCGCTGCCCTGCAGGTGTTCGAGAGGTGATAAAAATCGATTGCCAAATGTCACCCAATAGGATTCTGCCACACTGTCTGCTGCTGCTGAGGCCATTCTACTGCTGCCGCGTTGCTGACATTGTTCCACCGTGACATTAGAATATGAAGAAGAGGCAACAGATGGCTCGAGTTGGTCAACGAGTCTCAAATTCCTGCATTCTACTGTCATTTGTGTGGGTGGAAGGCAATTGCTCACTTTTGTCTTGTAATGTGGATCAAGGAGGGTGGCCACCCAGTAATCGCTGTTAATTTTTATTGCCTTGATGCGTGGATCATGTTGCAGGTAATGTAGCATCCAAGCACTCGTGTGAGATGCTGCCGGGATCTCCCAAGCCTCGGGTCGAGGGGCACTAACCAGATCTTTCTCCTCTTCCTCCTTTTCCTCCATTCCCTGTAATCTATGACAACCTCTTACCACTGAAGGGTATTCAGTACCGGTGGTGTATACCCGTGCCTCCTCATCCTCCTCCACTTCCTCATCGTGACTGTCACCAGAGTCCAGGCTAGTCTCATGTGCTCTACTCTGTGAGCTGAACTGCCATCCTGCACCTGCCCTGGACCTAGAATCATCACCTAAAGAAGAATTTTACAATTGTGAAACAGTCGGGCCTTCTACATCGTCCAGCAAGTAAGGCTCTGTGTCCACCTCCTCCTTCTCCTCCTCCTCCATCACTGATGGGACTTGCTGGGGCAGAGTGCCTAACGCTCGTTCCAGTAAAACTTTAACCAGAACGGTCATGCTGACAAGGGCATCATCCCGACTGACCATTTTGGTGGCATCTTAAAAACTGCCAGGGATGGTGCAGAGATCCTTCCACTGTCTTCACTCTCTATGGGTCAACACCCCGAGGTCCACATCACTGCTCATTAGGCAATGTGACACTTCATACTGCATAATGGCATTACGCTGCTGCCACAATCGCTGGAGTATGTGGAGGGTGGAATTCCAGCGTGTTGCCACATCACATATCAGACGTTGATGGGGATGCCCAGATGATGCTGCAACGCTGCCAATCGTGCCGAAGCAGGGTGTGAATGCCGGAAGTGTGAGCTCAGACCTCGCGCCTTCCTCAGCAGGCAGTCAATACCCGGGTGGCACTTGAGAAATTTCTGCACAACCAGGTTCATGACGTGTGCCAGGCAAGGGATGTGCGTAACTCTACCAATCCTAAGGCCAGCAAGGAGATTTCTCCCATTGTCACACACCACCTTGCCCGGCGCCAGGTTCTTAGCACCCAGCCACTGGTCGGTCTGAATGCGCAGGGCTGTCCACAGCTCTTGACCTGTGTGTTGACGGTCTCCAAGACAGATTAATTTGAGAGCGGCCTGGTTTCTCTTGGCACGTGATGCTACCCATGGAGGTTGGGGATCTGGTCTCTGCACCATCCCAGCAGTGTAGACGAGTGTTCAGCCGAGAGGCAAACTCACCCAGTGAGCAGTCAGTGAGATGTAACGCCCTTGACCGTGCTTGCTAGTCGAAAACATCAAAAACGCCCATCTAGCTGAACCTCCATGTTCCCGTTGGGATGTTCTTGCTGCAACCACATATATCACACGTACAAAGCTCACAAGCAGTGGCGTAACTTGAAGTTCTTGGGCCCTGGTGCAAAAAGTGAAATGGGGCTTCTGCCAGTTACCAGGTGCCATTTCCAATACCAGTGTCTTCCTATGTGTCAAAGGGGCTTTTGGGCTTCTTCAGTATGCAGGGTCCCATAGCAGCTGCTACCGCTGCACCTCCTATAGCTACGCCCCTGCTTGCAAGCTGCCCTCATCTTTTCATCTTTACAGTTAGCCATTGAAAGGAATGAAGTATTTTAGCCTCTCAGTTTTTTTCTGTCACTCTTAGAGCCAAATTGTCTTCACTAAGTTGTTTCAGTATCCAGGGGCGTGGCCTGGTCCTGTAAGCTGGCAGACGTGTAGAGCAGGAGCTCCGTGGGGAAACCCTTAGAAACGGCTCAAATAAGCCCTAATTGCTGCTCCAAACACTGAGACCGATCAGCCTGACCTCCCGACACCCTGAGAGGGGTTGAGAAGGACGCCGACGGTGGATCCCTGAGTCTGCAGTGCTACATCACTGGCCGGAGCAGATCCCATCTGCGCCATTTTGTGGTGCGGCCTGGAGGAGAAGCCGGAGCTCCGTGCAACTCCCCTGAGTCGGAGCTTACCCATCAGATGCCTAAACCCTGCGCCAAAAGACCTGGAGTCCTGCTCTGGTGCGGCCGCCTGGAAGTCTGGGACGCAGCGGACACCGCTACAGAAACAAGGTGAGCGCTGCAGAGGAGTCCGCCATCTTGACACGCGGTCCCTGTCCCGCTTAGGCCCATCACCTCACAGTAACTAACCTGTGGCTGGCAGCTAATAGAAGAGAGACCCTCATTCCTAAGAGCCACGGTGGAGGGAGCTGGAAGTGACAGTACTACCTAGTAAACTGCTGGCAGGTCCTGCTGGGTGCTATGCTCAGACTCTCCACATGCAGCGTCTTTCATCATTAAAAGCACCTGGCCCCCACCTCCCTTTGCCATCCTTATACCACAAACAAGATAGCACAGGGCTTTACCTGAGACCCCTGAGAGTTAGGCCTCGTTCACACGGCTTATTCTGCCGCGGATTGTCGCCGTACTGCTCGCCGGATTTGCGCTGCAGTACGGCGCCAATCCGCGGCAGCAATTACGGTAATCCACTGCTCTCATAGAGAACAGTGGAATCCGTCGCTCCTCCCCGCTCGGCGAATCCGCCGCGGGGGGAGAAAGTGACATGCACATTATTTACGGCGCGTACGCGCCATAGATAATGCATTGTCTATGGGGCCGGGAGCGGCGCCGCCGCCGCGCTCCGCCCCCGCCGCGCTCCGCCCCCGTCCCGCCCCTTATTCACGGCGGATTTGTGAGCTCAATACGGCTCACAAATCCGTCGGGAATAAGCCGTGTGAACACGGCCTTAGACTTTAGCTCCTAACAACTACAAGCCCACCTAACACACCCTCCTTACCTCTGAACAAACTAGGAGACTGTGACCCCTATAATCTGCATAGGTCCTATTGTCAGCCTCAGAGGGGTTTCTTCTCTGGTCTTGAGAGCAGCTAGCACTACATATTGGTGCAACCCTTATTGCAACTCTATACTACAATTCAGTGTCAATCATCTAAATAAAACGCTTTTCTGAACCTTCAAGTGACCTGTTCACCCCTGCAGCATTACACACTGTGCTCCCTCCGGCCTGAGACTCTCAGACAAGACAAGAAATAGCACAAAAAAAAAGAGGTAAGATATCCTTACCTGATTCGACTCTCAAATAGCAAGATGGGTGGCAATTCAAAGCGAAACAAGGCTCAACTTAATAAGTTAACAGAGTTCTTCCAGACTCTAATAACCCGCTCGCAAAACAGAGACAGACAGACCCTATCTCCTCCTCTATCACAAACCTCTTACCCTCCAAAGCTTATTCTCTTCATTCAGGGAAACCCTGCAGAACTATTTTAAGCAGATGATGGGAGAATTCCGGATGGACATTCAAACTCTTGTCTCGAGAACAGAACATGTGGAGAGAAAAATGGGGGAATTCGCAAAATCACATAACCTCCTCATGACGAATGCCCTTAAGAAGGGGTTCAAAAACTATCATCGAAAATTTGGACTAGAAGACGATCCCACCGCAATAACTCCCCCCCCGTGGCGTCCCTGAATCAGTCCACCTACGCTTTTCCCTCAACCCTTACGACCTAATACTGTAGCGCTTCCTGAGGCCTCAGATTTTGGACCTAAGGGGGGGGACCCTAACATAGGCTGCCAAAACCTAGGCACCTCTCCCCATCTATTCCAAGGGGGTTTTTTCAAGACTCCACTTTTTTCAACACCAAAAAAAAATTTTTCTCAAGGAATCAGGAACGCTGCAGATCTCCCGACGTTTTGGGGGTAATTTAAATCACCCATTCTCCCAGGAACGAGTGAACGGAAAGAACGCCCTTTTACGAAGACCTAGGGACAATAAGGGGCCTTTATCGGGGGTTTCCCCGGTAAAGTTTTTTAAACCAAGACCCCCCAAACCCTCAGCTAAGATGTCTTGTTACCGGGGGTCTGATTTCACCCACGGGTTTCCACTTCCGGCAGGGGGACGACAGACCGGCAATGGCACCCCATATGGTAGAATCACTCGAAGGTCCGGTCCAAACCTAATGAGTGACTGTTCTAATAGGCAATATTAGTTTCCCCTCTGGTTCTCTACGCGAGAGGCGGTTATTCTTGCTTGCTTAACTAAAATTTTTCCCTTGCAGGCCTGCCAGGGGCTTTACCCCCCTTTGATATTTTCCCCGCTTTGGGAAACCTGTTGGGGTTTTTTATACTTTGCATTTGAGATCATTTCGGTTTTTTTTTTTAGAAATTGATATGGGTTGTTTAATTTTATAAGAAAAAGTAGAAAATAAAACCCAGGGTTTCATGCACCAATTTGCAGGACCCCCTCTGGAAAAACATAAAAATTTGACCAAATGCCCCTGAAACCAAATATTCTTTTGCGTTTTTATGAAATTTTTTAATTCTTTATATTTTTGAACAATCTTGCCAAATTCCATAATCAAACATTAGCTGAAATTTTTTGTGCTTCTCCCATAAACATAATAAAAGTTCAAGGGAATGTAACCTGGAATCCCTCAATGAGGTTGAATGTCCCAAAAGATCGCAAGTATCCGCCAAAGGTATCTACTGGTTTCGATGCCTTTCAGCAGAGATCATAGGAGCAGCCGGTTTAGATGTCCTCCAAAAGAAACACCACACGACGTTTTCGGGAGAATAACCCGCCCCCTTTCTCAAGTGTGAGAGGGATCCTACGTACGCTGGCTATTTATTCACATGAGTGCAGGTGAAAATAATTAAACCCGCCTACTATGCAATACAGGACATCAACATTCAAGGAACCTAGTAAACTCTCTTAAAACTTAAAATACTATTTAGTGCAAACAATTCTATTCTATTCAACAACAGTACAATAAATATACATATTAAGCACTCTTTGTTAACCCCAATATGAACTGTTATGAAGTAGAATCCACATATGGAGGAAAATAAATTGCAACAATGTAATTATAAGAATACTTTCCACAGGCACTTTCATTAAGCCCTTTCGGAGCTAGAGCGTCCAATCTATTTATCCAAAATAATTCACGCTACAACAGTCGCAGATTAGTCTGAACTGGGTCACTACCCTTGACCTCTTCTAACACACACCAGCGCAAGTCTGATACATGGTGTGAACTCTCATAGAAGTGTCTAGCAACGCCCGACTCACCAAACTTTTTTTGTTTTTGTTGTTGGTCCTGAACCATCAGCTCAACCTCACCAGGGTTTTTTCTCCATTCGGGACTTTATAAGCGAATTTGAGATCTATGTTCGTTGAGCCTAACACGTATCATCCATGAGCTGGCCGACATAACTTTTGCCACATGGGCATTTGATAGTATATAACAATGCTGGTGTGCATGGAAGAACCACGGATAGGGACCGGGGTAACCTTGTGATGGATGTGCAATAAAGTCACCCATTATTATGCCATTACAATTGTGGCAGGCAAGTCAGGGGTCAAGTACCCCTCTCTGGGTCCTGAAGGAATTGTTGCGGCTAATCTTCTTTTAGATCTGAATGTACAACAAAGTTACGATAGATGTTTCCTTTCTGATAAATAAACTTAGGTTTGTTTAAAATAGGGTGCCTATTTTGTGATCTTTTTGCAACAGATGCCAATATTTCCTGATAGTTCTCACTAACCAGATTTGGCATGGGAATGCATACTCTGAAATGTATCCACACTATGATCGATTTCTCTAGGTTTTAGGACCCGCACTTCATTGCGTGACAGGCGCCCACCTCTTCTCCTATCTTAAAACTATCTCTTTTAGAGTAACCATCAAGAGAACTTATGATTTAACTTCTCTTTTTGCCTGTTGATAACACTCATTTTGAGGAACAAATTGGCGAGCCTGAGACAGTCCTTTAGGGATTGCAATAATCAACACTAGGGCATGTTTGACTACGACTATCAAGTAAGTTATTTTGTCATCTCCTTAGAATATAGTGTAGCTAATACATTGGCACCTTCCTTCTACAGTAACATCTAAGAAGTTTAATGGTTTCACGATCTTTTCTAGAGTGAATGTAATCAGCCGGATGTGCCGCATTGATATGCCCGCATGAAATCCATCCAACTCATTCCTCGTTGCTCTACCAAAAATGCAGACATCGTCCACAGTAACGCTGCCACATAACTATGTGACAGCTCAAGGATTTTGCATAACAATGAGAATCCTCAAAAGATTCCATGAAAAAATTGGCAAGGCAGGGCGCGACGGGAGAACCCATCGGAAACGCCCTGCCGTTGCACAGCAATCCTGTCCAAAGCGGAAATAATTTTCGGTCAGAATGATGTCCATTAACTCGAGCAGAAAACGGATAATATCTATCGAGAGCCTGCATCACAATTATGAGTTTGTCCTTAATGGCTTTGTATACCTTCTTCAAGTGGAATTGCATGAGTATAGACTTTTAACGTCAAGGTACACATCAAGGTGACTTCCAGACATTCAATCTTCACAATTTGATTAAACAATACATTAGTATCCTTTGAGGCAGCCGAGAAGAACCCCTGACAATTCCCTGCACATAGCTATCAATGTAAACGGCTACAGTTGGAATAGCCGACCGCGACCCCGAAACAATCGGTGCCCAGGGGCACAGTAAGGATTTATGATTTTGGGGACTAAATAAAGTCAAAGGAGTGCGGGGGACTCCACAATGAGCAACTTAATTTACTTGGATCAATTAGCCCTTGCATCACCGCCCTCTGATAGTACTCCATCAATTAATCCTTTGACCTGAGCTGTTGGGAACTCCTTGAATCTTTCATATGACCCTCCCTTCTTTCTCCTAGCTGTCTTCTGCCTCATTGATATAGTTTGAATCAACCATAAGAACGATGGACCCACCCTTATCAGCTTTCTTTCAGAATTATATTTTCATCAGTCTGAATATCTGTAATGCTTCCCTCTTCATCCTTGTAGAAGATTAATTTAATATAAGTTCTTATTTTTGTTTCCATTCTTTGAAACCTCATGCTTAACGAGTTGTTGAAAGGATTCAAGCATAATGCTTGAAACCACAGGTTCAAATTGTCTTTTTTTCCTTAATTCTGTCTGATACATTACTAGACCGATTAGCCCGCCCGAAGTACCTCCTCAAGCCTAGATTCCCTCGACAAAACTTATAAAAGTTCTCTCCAAAATCAAGAGAGAAATACTCCTGGAGGGAACAAAATTCAACCTTTGTAAGTACGTTAGACTGAATAGGTGTAAGAGTCTTAGAGGAAATATTCTCAATCAAATTATTTATGTTTGCTTCTTTGTGTTCCGTTGTTGGTGCTTCGACTGGTTTCGTTCGTCTGTTGTTCGCCACTTGTGGGCTCGGGATCGGTCGCCTCCTTTAAAAAAAGGTTGCGTACCCTTCTTTTTAGTAGAACGAAGTATCATTGTTTTTTGTCCAGTCGATTCCGCATCAGAAGACACTTATAATCGATGTAGATTTATCATTATAACTCGTGGTTCTAAGTGTGAGAGTTCTTCTCTAGTCCAAGTGTAAACTTTATCCTGGGCATAGTCTCTTGTTCGCCGTTCGACACTTTCTGATCTTGATTGTCCATAATTTTGTTTCCCGTAGTTTACGATATTCTCATTAATCTGTTTAGTAACTTCCTCAACGCTTCACGTTGAGTTTGCCTTTAAAGCTCTGTTCACATTGTATGATTATCAACACTGTTCTCTAATCGCAAGATGGAGGTGCTGGAAGTCAATAACCATTGATCAAGTGATTAGCGATTACTTTAGGTGCGAAACCACTTGCTTTGATATTGTGGCATCATCTTTTAGCAATATTGGCATAAGTGAGGCTTCGTAAGGCGCTCTCGGTAGAAAACGTTTGCCACCTTTAAGTATTCTGTGAGCGTAAGAGCATGAAGAGTGTAGGGCTCAGCGTCCTTTTTTCTCAGCGTTTTCTTCTATCTGTTTATTTCCAATCATGGGCCGATGTAGCACTCCTGTGCACCTGTAGGGCTCCAGCTATAGCCTGCATTCTTCGGCTTGCTGGAGAAATCTGTAATTCTATCCTCATCGGACAGTCCATATTCTCAGCTCATTCTCAGTGATTACTGATAATTTATCAAAGGACATACATCGGCCCATGATTGGAATAAACACTAGAAACCCGCCTGAGGAAAAAGGATGCTAGCCTACACTTCATGCATCTACGCTCACCTATACTTACAAGGTTGCAACTTATACCGAGAGGACTTAGGAAGCTCACTTAACAATATTGCTAAAAGATGATCACAATATCAAGGCAGTGGTTTGCACTAAGTAATCGCTCTCACTTGATCTAATTTATTGACTGTCCAGCACTCTCCATCTGCATTAGAGAACACGTGATGATAATCATACATGTGAAACAGATCTTTAAAGCAACACAACTGAAGCGTTTGAGAAGTTACTAAACAGATTAATGAGAATAATCGCTGAACTACGGAACAAATTATGACAATCAAGATCAGAAAGTTCGAACGGGATACAGAGAACTATGCCCCAGAATACAGTTTTCACTTGGACTAGAGAAAGAACTCTAAAACTTTTTGGAAAAACGTTATTAAGGGTAAATTAATCTGTTTTTTTCGTCTTCTGAACGGAATCGATGGACAAAAACAAATGATACTTTGTTCTAAATAAAAAAAGGGTACGCAAAACCCTTTTTTTAAAGGAGGCGACCGATCCCGGGGACCACAAGGTGGCGAACAAACCAAAGAAAAAAACCAAATCGAAAGCACCAAAAACCCAAACGGAACACAAAAAAGAAAAACATAAATAATTTTTATTGTGAATATTTCCCCCTAAGACTCTTACACCTATTCCCGTCTAACGGAAATTAACAAGGTTTTAATTTTGTTCCCTCCAAAGGGGTATTTTTCTCTTTTTTTTTGAGACGAGCCCTTTTATAAGTTTTGCCGAGGAACGGGTGGGGTGTAAATTTTGGGAGGGATTTTTGGTCTAGTAATTTTAAACAGACAGAATTTAAAGGGAAAAAAAACCAATTTTTATTCCCGAGGTTTCAAGAAAATTAAAGCTTGAATCCCTTTTCAAAAAAATCGTTAACTTTAGGTTTTAAAGAAATGGAAACAAAATAACCAAAAATTATTTTATAAAAAATTTTTCAAGGGTTGAGAGGGGGGCATTTCCAAAAAATATTCAAAATGATGAAAATTTTAATTCGGAAGAAAGCTGATAAGGGGGGGGTCCCCGTTCTTTTTGGGTAAGAATTTTAAATTTTAAAACAATGAGGAAAAAAGGGCCTAGGGGGAAAGGGGGTTTTTGGGAAAGAATCAAGGGAAAATCCAAAGCTCAGGCAAAAGGGTTAATTGTTTGGGGTTTTAACAAAGGCGGGTTTATGCAAGGGTAAATTTAACCAAAAACATTAAAGTTTTCTCATTGGGAGTCCCCCCGAATTTCCCTTTTCTTTTTTATTTGTCCCCAAAAAACCCTAAATCCCTTAATGAGCCACCTGGCCCCCCCAAATTTTTTTGGGGGTGGGTCGGATTCCCAAACCCTTTGCCCTTTTTTCCTTTGATAGCAGGGGCAAAGGGGGTTGTCAGGGGGGTTTCCCCGCGCCTCAAGGGGTACAATGGGTTTTTTTTAAACCCAAAATTGAGGGGAAAATTTAATGTCTTTTTTCAAACCTTTAGTGTACCTTGGAAAAGTTTTTAAAAGGGCTTTACCCATGCCCTTCCACATGAAGAAGGGTATACAAGCCTTAAAGGACAAAAAAAATCATACGTGTGCCAAACCTCTCGAACGAAATTTTTCCGTTTTCTGCTCAAGTTAAAGGACATCATTCTGACAAAAAATTATTTCCGCTTTGGACATGATTGCTATTGGCAACGGGCAGGGCGTTTCGAGGGTTCTCAACCCGTCGCGCCCTCACCCTTGCCAATAATATTCTGGAATCTTTTTGAGGATTCCATGTAGCACAATCCTTTAGGAGCTGTCACAATAGTTTATGTGCAGCGTTATGTGACGAAAGTCTGCATGTTTGAGGATAGCAACGAGGAAGAGTTGGATGATTCTCATGCGGCATATCATGCGCATCATCCAGCAGACTTACATTTCATCCTAGACAAACAGATCGTGAACCATAAACTTCTTAGATGTTACTGTTAAGAAGGAAGATCCCCACTGTATTAAAGCTACACTATTATTCTAAGGAGATTGACAAAAATAACATTACTTGAATAGTCGTCCAGTCACATGCCCCCTAGTGTTATTAATCATTCCTAAAGGACAGTTTCCTCAGGCACGCCAAAATTTGTTCCACAAATGAGGAACTTATCACAGCAAAAAAGAAGTTAATTCATAAGTTCACTGCAAGAGTTACTCTAAAGAGATAGTTTTCTAAGATAGGCAAGAACGAGAGTGGGCGCCCCTGTCCACGCAATGAAACGCGGGCTCCTAAAACCTAGAGAAAGCGATCATAATAGTGGCATACATTTCAGTGTATGATCCCATGCCAATCTGGTTAGGAGAACTACAGTGAAATCATTGGCGCATCTGTTGCAAAAAGATCAAAAATATGGCCTACTATTTACCCTACCCTAAGTTTATTATATTCAGAAAAGGAAAATCTATTGGTAACTTTGTTGTACATTCAGATCTTAAAAAGAAGATTAGCTGGCCAACAATCCTTCAGACCCAGAGAAGGGGTACATAACCCTGCCTTGCCTCCCACAATGTAAATGGCATAATAAAAGGTGACTTTATTGCCATCCATCACAAGCTACCCCAGGTCCCTATCCGTGAATCTTCACAATGCACAACCAGCAAGGTTATATACTTACTCAAATGCCATGTGGCAAATGTTATGTCGGCCAAACCATACGGATGATATTGTGTTAGGCTCAACGAACATAGAATCTCAAATACGCTTATATAAGTCCCGAATGGAGAAAAACCCTTGTGAGGTTGAGCTGATGGTTCAGGACCAACACAACAAAAACAAAAAGGTTTGGTGAAGTCGCGCTTGCTAGACACTTCTAAGAGAGTTCACAACAATGTACCAGACTTGGCGCTGGTGTCCTGTTAGAAGAGGTCACGGGTAGTGACCACAGATCAGGACCTAAGCTTGCGATCGTTGCAGCGCGAGTATTTTGGATAAAAGATTGGATCTCTAGCCTCCGAAAGGGCTTAAATGAAACGTGCCTGTGGAAATATTCTTATAATTACATTGTGCAATTATTTCCTCCCATATGCGTGGATTCTTTCTAACTTTATAACAGTTCATATTAGGGTTATACAAAGAAGTGCTAATATGTAATATTTATTGTACTGTTGTTTTGAATAGAAATATAATTGTTTGCATAAGATAGTATTTAACTTTAAGATATTTACTAGTTCCTGAATGTAGATGTCTGTAATTGCATAGTAGGTCTGGTTTTCAAATTATTTTCACCTGCACTCAAGTGAATAAATAGCCACGTAGTAGGAATCCCTCTCACACTTGATCAGAAAGGAGGCTGCGTTATCCCCGAAACCGTCGGCGGTCGTTCTTATGGAGACATCTACAACCGGCTAGCTCCTATGAGTGCTCTGCTGCGAAACAGGCTATCAGAAACCAGTAGATAACCTTTGGCGCGATACTTGTCCGATTTTTTGGGACATTCAATCTCATTGAGGATTCCGGTTACATTCTATTGAACTTTCATTAGTTTATGAGAAGTACATAAAATTTGCTAAGTTTTTTAGGGGAATATTGGGGGGCTGGGCAGTACAGGGGGGGGCTGGACATACAGGGGGGAGCGGCATACAGGTGGGAGGGTGGGGGATACAGGGGGGAAGGGGGGGGGGGGGGGGCATGGACGGGAGGCTGGGCCGTACAGGGGGGGCTGGACAATAAAGGGGGGAGGCTGGGGATGGACAGGGGAGGGGTGGACAGTACAGAAGGGGGGGCTGGGCAGTAAAGGGGAGGGGGGCATACGGAGGGGGGCTGGAAAAGTACAGGGGGTGGCTGGGGAGAAAAAGGGGGGGGGCTGGCAGTACAGGGGGGCGGCATAAAGTGGGGGGGCTGGGCTTACAGGGGGTGGCTGGGCAGTAAAGGGGAGGCTGGGGAACAGGGGGGAGGGGGACGTACAGGGGGGGGCGGGGATACAGGGGAGGCTGGGCATAAGGGGGAGCGGGGGAGTAAAAAGGGGGGGCGGGCATAAAAGGGGAGGCTGGGCCGACAGGAAGGGTGGGGAGTAAAGGGGAGGGTGGGGCAGTCCAGGGGGGAGGCTGGGCAGTAAAGCGGGAGGCTGGAAAGTACCGGGGGGGGGGCTGGCATACAGGGGGGGCGGAAAATAAAAAGGGGGAACGGGCAAAGGCATTACAGGGGGAGGCTGGACAATAGAGGGGGAGGCTGGACAGGGCAGTACAGGGGGCTGCTCAGGCTTGCTTTGTGCTTCACACTTACTTCCTCAGTGTGACTGCAGCGGTACCCTCTTCTCTCTGCCCCTCGGGGCAGAGCTTCACTGATTTAATTAGTCATCCCGGCCGCAGTCACAGGAGGAGGGCCCGGCCCCGGTCACAGCGCAGGGGAAGTAACAGGCACAACTTCTATTTTGACTGTAATTGCAGCTGTGCCCGGGAGCGCGGCCCCTCCCAGCAGCGCCGGCCAGGACCTAACACATGTAGCGCCCGGGGGCTAGTGTCGCGCACGCTAGTCTTTAAAGTGAAATGAGGGGGCCTGCTTGCAGCGGGCCCCCTTATTTCACCGGGCCCGGTACGGGAGTACTGGCTGTACCCCCTGTATGGCGGCCCTGCCTGGATGGATAACTCTGAAACTGTAGAACAGGATGATGATGATCTTGGAGGTGGATAGTTTCCAGAATCCATGAATTCCCCTAAACAAAAAAAGTCATGCTGTTATTTTATTGTTTATTACAATTTCTGCTTATTGTACACAACACATCACTGCCCCAAAAGGAATATTTGTTTTTTTTTCATCATAACTGCACCAAATGACAGTAACATGCAGTAATAATAACAAATATAATTTTTCTCACACATTACAGTTCAGTCTTTAGAAATAGGATTCAATAAAAATGTTACACCAACCTGAAGATCCTGCCTGTTCAGAAAGTGTTTCTTTGGTCATCTTCATCACCGCACTTCTCATTGTTCCCTCATTCGCGCCACCAGGCCTTGCATCTCTTTGTTGCATCTTTTTGCATTTTGCACGCATGCCTGCCTTACCGATAGGCGAAGGAGCTTCATTAAAATTTTCCCCAAACTGGGTCTCTTTTAGGGCCCCTGCTGCCATTATAAGGAAAGAATGTAATAAACTCAGATCGTCCCACACAAACGATCCAACTTGTCTGTCTGTGGCTATGCTACAGTATTTGGCTCAAAGTTTCACCTTCATTTTCTTGTCTGCTTGCCCTTCCTCCTCCTCAACTTAGATTCACATTCTTCTTTGTTTGTGCAGATCTATTCCCCTCCAAAAAATCAGAAACATATTGTCCCCCAAATTCTTGGACTTGGCACTGAAGGGGTTGATTCTGTATTCATAGGTTTGTAGAACAATAGGATCAAAGGGCTTTTTTTCAACTCTGTTCATGTTGTAACATTTTTTTGCTGTGAAAAAGAGGGTGGGACCTCTGCGGAGTCAAATTCAGTTTTGAGAACTGCGTAAGTAAAGCGAGCGTCTGTGATAAAATAGGAGAGAAACTGCCCACTAAAACCTACAGAAACCTCTGGAAAGAGCATGGCATTTTGAATGTTACACATATACAGCCTTATTCTACTGAGTTTTAAACAACTCGCTTTATCTCATGATGGAAGAACCTTTGGATGGTAAAATATTTTCCTCAAAAAGCAGTTTATTGAAAAAAATCAGATTTAAATAAAAAAAATCAGATTTTTTTGATTTTTTTTTTAAAAAAAAAAAATTTATTTTTATCCACCCTGATTGCATGTCACTTTTCCAATAAAAATCTGTTTTATTTCAGACTGTGGTCATCTATCAAAGCACATCTTTGAATGTATCTGATACAACTAGAGTTGATCCTCCTGACTCCACAGCAGTCTTGACATCTGACCTAAAGACACAGACGTGATGTTATTAGTCATTGTGATGCAGTCCCTACAGGATCCTTTTATGTAACCTGTGACTTTATAATGACCACTGTAATAGTACATATTATATAAAGTATTTAGCATATATTTTTCATTACATGTATATACTATCACCTATATGTGTTGTGTTTTATAGCATCCAAATTATAAAATGAAATAAAAACTGTAATAAAGTAGATCTCCAGCCTTATTCCTTATTTGGTCCAGTTTACAGTGAATACACCCCTCACATTTTTGAAAATAACTTATTGTATCTTTTTCATGGGACAACACTGAAGATATGACGCTTTGATACAATGTAAAGTAGTCAGTATACAGCTTGTATAACCATGTAAATTTAGTGCGCCCTCAAAATAACTCAACACAGAGACATGAATGTCTAAATCGCTGGCAACAAAAGTGAGTACACCCCTAAGTGAGAATGGGCAAATTGTGCCCAAAGTTTACATAATTTTTGTGGCCACCATTATTTTCCAGCACTGCTTTAACTGTCTTGGGCATGGAGGTCACTAGAGCTTTACAGGTTGCAGCCACTGGAATCCTGACAGCATCACGGGGCTGGTGGACGTTAGAGACCTTGCGCTCCTTCATCTTGCCTTTGAGGATGCCCCACAAATGCTCAATAGGGTTTAGGCCCAGTTTCCAAAGAGAAGGGATCATGCTCTGCTTTAGTATGTCACACTATATATAAGCATTCACAATTCTGTCAATGAACTGTAGCTCCCCAAAGCCAACAGCACTCATGCAGCTCCTAACCAGGAAAATCCCACCACCATGCTTGCCTGTAGGCAAGACACACTTGTATTTATACTCCTTTCCTAGTTGCAGCCACATACGCTTGACAGCATCTGACCACAGGACATGGTTCCAGCAATCCAAGTCCTTAGTCTGCTGGTCTTCAGCAAACTGTTTGCGGGCTTTCTTGTGCATCATCTTTAGAAGAGGCTTCCTTCTAGGACAACAGTCATGCAGACAAATGCGGCAGTGTGCAGCGTATGGTCTGAGCACTGACAGGCTGAACCCCCACCCCTATGTTCACACGGCGTGTTGGATCAGTTTCTATATGCTTCTTTGGATCCGTGTTTCGGACGCTAAATGGACCCAAACCTGCATCTAACAATGCACAGTGTGATTTACATTGCTTTCAATGTAAAACATGCATCGGTGTTCAGATGATACATGTTTTACATGTGTCTTTCTAATGCGTCTTTCGGATCCGTTCAAAGAATTGACTTGTCAATTCTTGATCCGTTTGATGCAGCAGATGCCCTATTTAAAACTATAGGGTGCGATCCTGCTGCAGCAAAAACACATCCAAACACACCTGCTTGTTGGATGCGTTTTGGATGTGTTTTACACATCGCTTTTGAATGCGTTTTTCGGATCCAAAACGGATCCAACACGCCGAGTGTACATACCCAAAGGCTATTATAAGTCAGCCGCTTCTGTCAGGACAACTGCTATTCTTCATGCCATGGATCCAGCAATGCATCGTGGTTTGTGTATTGCATAATAATCATGACACAAATCAGGACAAAGCCTAGCTATGGCTATAGTGTCATCATTGCTGGCCACACAATTTTCAGCGGCAGCCATTAGCCATCAATAGAAAACCCTCCAGAAGAGCACGTCCACGCCCCGCAATTATGCCGTGTGGCCGGGGGCGGGTGCGGGGGGCCGGCACCTCGCCGGCCCATAGACTTTCATTACCAGCGGCGCGTATATGCCGCTGGTAATTCACATGTCACTTATCTCCCCCCGCGGCAGATTCGCCGAGCAGGTAGAGGAGATGTAATCCACAGTTCTCTATGAGAGCTGTGGATTACCGTAAGGCCTGGGACGTATTCCAGCCGTAATTTGCGCACTACGGCGCGTAATTACGGACTGAAATACGTCCCATTTTAAGCCGTGTGAACATAGCCTTAAGTGCCATTATTTCCAGGATGCTGTACGTTCCATGGGAATTACATACATAACATAGACCCAGACAAAGTACAATGGAAACACTAAGGGCCACATGTATGAAAAGGGTCTAGGTGTAAGACTTTCCTTGTTGCTTACAGCAACCAATCAGAGCTCCCCTTCATTTAATATAGTGCTCTGAAAAAGTGAAAGGGATGCTCTGGTTGCTATGGGCAACAAAGAAAGTACTAGAGAGTTTTCATACATGTCCCTAAAGATTTCAATGGTTATGGGAGGCCCCTAGGAAAACCGACAAAAATTTACAAAATTGCCATCACCCTCATATTTTTGGGAAAAACCGCCCAATAATGGGCAACCCAGGGATGTTTCATACAAAACCAAATGCGTCAGCGTGTTACAGCTGTGTATCATATGCCGTGTTTTTTAATTTTCATCTAATAAAGGAAGCCTTGGATTTTAAGGATTGCTGGACCATATACTCTTGTGTGGAGAGAGGACCCTGCCTATGAAGGCTTACAATCTACAAGGGAGGAGACGGTTCTCAGCTGCATCACAGCAGCACCTCACCCATCCTGCGTCGCCACCTCAGGACCCTTCCCTAAGCATTTCTATACCTGTACAGCTGCACAGTTTTCTCTATGACTAGGAAGAGCAATTCAGGAGAATTTTTGGAATTGTAAAGCACCAATCACTTATCATGGCAACTGGAGGCCTAATGAAGGTCTCCACAGCTGCCATCATACTTCTGCTCTTAACTCCTTAACGACGCCCACCTCTTTTTTTGGGCGGGCATTTTAGGTGTCCCCTTGCATGACATCTTTTTTGACTCACGGACCGGGTTTGCGGCGCCCGAGCGCAGCAGCCTTTAGAACGGGGGTGTACTACACCCCTGATCCCAGCGCTCTTGAGCACCGGGAGCGGGGGGAACCCCCCCCCGGTGCTTTTTAAAAAACCCTTTGATTGCGGGGGTCGTCACGCAGGCAATCAAAGGGGTTTCCCCTGCTCTTCGGTGATCGGATCAGGGGGCCAGACAGAGCTGGGGGAAGGCTGCATAGTCACCTGGACCTGAGTAGCCCCGGACTGTCTGTGTAACAAGCCAGTGTTTCGGGAAACTGTGTGCTGTCCTGACCCCTTGTTTCAGACTGACAAGATTCAATTATTGCAAATGAATATCTAATACATTACTAAGTGTATAAAAAAAAAAGAAAACACGTTATCCTTCAGGATTTTTTTAAAAAAGTAAAAAAAAATAAAAAAATTAAATAAAAGATAAAAAAAAATAATAAAAAATAATTGTCTACTTTAAAACCCCACAAAAAAACCTACCCCTATTTTTCCCACACGACCGAATAACCTTAGAACATCTAACGTTTTTAATTTGGAGATGTGAATTTTTAAAAAAAAATTTTAAAAAAAACAACAACAAAAAATTAAAAATTGAAAAAAAAAATCTCAATTAAAATATAAGTGAACTTAAACTATTCCCCCATAAAGACAACTTGTTTTGAATAAAACGAGGCCCACCCAACTGGACATTTAAAAAAATTAAGTTACAACTGTTGAAACACAAGGGGGGAAAAAAACTAAAAAAAATGTTCTGGTCTTTAACTACTTTTCGGGGTTTTCCTTAAGGGGTTAACACTGCCAAACTCAGGGTGTAAAATTTAAAGGAAATATTATTTGTACCTGTTCTGCAATATATTATTATTGCAGAACAGTGTACAAAAAATTGCACCCCCTAGTGATCAAGGACCCTAATAGGACTGAAAGTACAATGAAACGAAAAAAAGAAAAGTTTTTTTGAAGAAAATTGAATGAGTACGGATTTTTTTTTTTTTCCTTTGCTGTGTATTCAGGATCTTATCCCGGTCAGGTTTCTTTGGTTTATTTTAGCCTTGATCTAGGCTTTACGAAAAGGGAATACAATAGGATTTAAAAGTGGTGAAACTTTTGGGGCTGTGCGTATGTGGTTTGCAGTGTTGGGTTTGCAGTGAGGTGCTGTATACAGTGAGAAAGGTTTGCTGTGTGGTTTTTAGTAGGGTGATGTTTGAAGCAGTCGCCAGGGCTCTGGGCTCCGGGCTATTTAAATTATTTTTTGTTATTTTGAGGCAGGAAAAGTGGCAGCCTTTACATTTCTCCATTTTTCCCCTCAACACAATGTGGGAACAAATCCTAGAAATCAATGATTGGAATTCCTGCCTTTTCTCCAAAAACCCTCCTAAGAAAGTGATACATGTTTACTCTAAAAAGGTCCATGGAAAATTAAACTATCTTGAATAACATACCCAAAAAAAACTATGGGGGCTTATGAAAATGTCTTTGGGCCCAAGATGTCTTTGTTGCCAAGCAACCAATCAGAGTCATAAACCCAAACAAGGGTCATAGCAACCCCTCAGACTACCCTTTCATTTTTTCAGAGCTTATATGAAAAGAAAGGGAGGCCTGATTGGTTGCTATACTCTGATTGGTTCTATGGGAACAAAGACAGTCTTAGACCCGACATTTTATACATGTCGCCCAGCTTTCTGAATTGGAGGTGTCGGACTATTTTGGGCCCTAACCATAAGGGCAAGGTTCACTGGGCATTGCCGAAAATTGCGGACTTTTCCCCCTGCAATTACCCGGGCCCCCGGCAGCGGGGCAGGGGGGGGGCCGGCAGCCCCGGCCCCATAGAAAATCATCTTCACGGCGTACATGGCGTAAATAATTGACATGTCCCTTTCCCCCCCCCCGCAACGGTTTCGCCGGCGGGGAGGGGAGACGGAACCCCACATTTCTCTATGAGAACTGGGGATTACCAAGGGCTGGCGGTTCCCCCTGTATTTAGGCCCGACGGGGCGCTATACGGCTCAATTTGCCCTGAAATAACAGTGTGCGGGCCCCTAAGGGGACGCCATTCAGGACTTGACTAAACCCCCAAACTTATGACAGGCTCTTCTAAAACCCTTTTTCTAAATCCCAATTGAGGGCCCCCCACTTTAAAATTTGCCATCAAAAGGGCATTTTGAAAATCCCAATTTTCTGGAAAACTTTATTTTTAGAATTTGTTTTTAAAATTTTTTTTTTATTTTTGGAAACCAATGCAACTAAAACTATAAAAACTTTTGTAGGCGGGGCAGCTAATCTGATTTTAGTTTGCTAATTTTACCTCTACTACTTAAAATATAAATAGTATTTAAATGACAAGTTTTGCTTATTGTTCTCTCCCAGGGATAAAAAGGGTAAGACTAAACCAGGGTACATGAAGTAAAGTAGAGGAATTTTTCTGAACCAGAGAGCGGGGGTTTTCCTCAGTTTTTTCAGATTATTGCTGAAATTTTTTACACCCTCAAAAACAGAGTCACTTAAAAAAGGGATCTCAAGCAGTTCCACGATGTGCTATCAGCGTTCAAAAAAACAAAGTTAGGAAAGAAAAGGAGTAAGGAACTTTTTTTTTAATTCTATAAAAAAAGCAATCATCAATAAAAAAATCCTAATTAGTCTCGTTTTATTTTAAAAGATGGAATTGAAATTTTTTTATGGTAAGTAGGGTCCCCCCAGGCTTCCAGGGTCTTGCCCCCCCCTATCAAGTAAACAAATTTATAAGGCTGGTCTACACGAATTGGGCAAAATCTCAATGAAAACCAAATCCTAAAACGTTCAAAAACTGATTTTTTTTGTCCCCGTGCATTTAAAAAACAGTTAAAAAAAATTTTGCGTTTTTGGCCCGTTTTTTGGCGCTTTTTTTTGGCAGAAATGCACAGCCTTATAAGGTTTCTTCTGCTAGAAAAAAAAAATCGAATTTTCGGCGGTTTTAGGATTCTACAATTGTTTTTTTCCTGTCATCCTCGGGCCCCCCTATTAAAAATGTATAATCCGGGATTTGCGTTTTGGCCCTATTTCCCGTACAAACAATTGTATCCAATGGGAAAAAACTGGAACCCACTGCGGTTGTTGCGCAAACGTACAAAGACGTATCTCGACAAAAAACCCGGTTGACTTTTTACGATGCCGGTTTTGACTGTGGATTCTGAAAAAAAAAGGCAAAAAAATCCGGGGGGCTTTACATAGACTCAAAATAAATTTTTGCCCTGCAACATGTTCAAAACCAAATGCAGCAAAAACAAGCAAAAAAAAAAACCTACGTGAGACAATGGACATTTTTTCTATAAAAGTCTATGGGGGCTGTTTCGTGTTTTTTTCAGCGTTTTTGGCTATGTTCACACGGCAATAATTGCGGGGCTAATTTTGCCCCGCAATCACCCCGGGACTTGGGAGCTAAACGAGCCCCCGCGGGGGGGAGGGGGGGGGGTGGGGGGAGGGCGGCAGCCCGCCGCCCCCTTTACATTTATTCTGCCCGCGTATTCGCCGCTAGAAATTTACAGTCATTATCTCCCCCGCGGCGTAATGTGCGAGGGGGAAGGAGGGGGTAATCCATGTTTTTCCATGAAATGTGGATTACCATAATTATTGGGGGTAAACTCGCCCCGTATTTAGCCCAGTACGGCACAAATTACGGGCAAATACTCCCCCTAATTCGTGTAACATAGCCTTAATCACAAAGCACAGTGGGGTTTTGGGTGGGGGGGCGCGGTTAGCTTTTCCTACTTTGTGAATAAAATCCTGGTTAACTAATACAACAAAAAGTTAGAGAAATTTGGGATTTGGGTTGAAATTTCAGGAGGAAATTTCAATTTTTTATTTTTTTTTAAAAGATTTTTTTAAAATTATAATAATATAAATAATAAGAACCATCTCTTAAAGGGTTGTTTACTAAAAGATTGTTTTTTATTAAAGATCTGCAAAACCCCAGCCTTTGCAATATGTGTCCATTACCATTCCACTTTTTCCCAGATTCCACTTGAGGGGGTGCACAGCTCCTCAGGTGTATAGCTCAGACCGTTTTCTCTCATGATAGTGCCCCACTGTTCAGCATCATGAAAAATGTGGTTAAAACCCTAATTATAGGGACTTCCCCCGTATTGAGGCAAGTGCGGCGCGAAAGTCCAATTTCACCTGTGAACATAGCCTTAAAAACAAAAAAAGCTGAAAAACTGATTTTTTCTGGTGGTAGACCCAATGCTGGGGCCCCACGCAAAAGGGCAAAAAAAGAACAAAAATCGGTTTTTTTTTTCCCAGCATGACGATGGTTTTTGCACTGTTTTGGCAAAAACTGGTCGGTTTTCTTTTTTTCCCGTCCCCCAACTTTTCAATTTTTGGGGGAGCCCGCCGAAAAAAACTAAAGAGCCGGGCGTATTATATACAGTTCCCAAATCCGCCGGGCGCCAGAAAAAAAAGCGGGGAAAAAAAAGACCCGTGTAGACAACAGTTGTTTTTTTTATTAGGTTTTGTTCACACGGGTTTTTTTGGGGCAGATTTCGCGCATATTTTTGTGAAAACGAGTTAATTGCGAAATGCACCCCATAATTTTGGGGAATCCATAGCTCTCTAAGAACAAAGGGTTACCCCCCCTTCCCCCGCCCTACAATACATGTATTAGGGCGGGAGATAAGGAAAAGTCAATTATTTTTTCAACAATACCACCGCGCGTAATGCTTTTTATGGGGAAACCCCCCCCCCCCCCTCCCCGTGCCACGGGGGAAAAGCGGGAGCCGAGTTCCCGAAAACGATGACTAGCGCTACTGTACACGCCGCAAAAACCCTGTGCATACATCGTGTCATAAAGGCTAGGCAGCATAAAAAAATCTATTTCCCCGTTTTAGGGTCCCCTTTACACTGTGGAGGATAGCCCCAAGAGCTGCTTTTTATACGGAGAAACTAACAAACCGAGTTGGCACATCCCCCAGAAACAGAAAACTCAGTCACTCCTTCCTGTGATGAAGTTCTAGGGTAAGAATTGATTGTCGAGCCAATTCTTGTTCAGCTCCCCATGCGGAGCTAACGGCGAGGACATCACCGATAAGGGCTTCTCCAAGCACAAGGAAAAAAACGCTCTAAGCCACGGACCGTTAGACTGAACCACTTTGTACCAGACTTTAAAGGAACTTATCAGGACCGGAGAGAGTTGGGGGCCGCACATAACAGAGGATGTTTCTAAAACTGATTGCATGGTATTGTACATTGTATAAAATGCATCCACCTCTCAGCTGTAGTATTTTCACATGGCGCGTTGGTCCTGAGACAAAACGTTTTTTGGAAGCGTGTTTGGGTCCCATCTAGACGCCTCTAATAACGTGAGCATTGTGTATTACAAATTTTTTCAATACTTGGTCCGAAAGACTATAGTGAGTGATCACTGCTGCATAACCAAACACGCCATCCAAACACACAGCTAGCTGCTTGTTGGATACGTGTTTGATCCGTTTAGGATCCAACGACCTGCGTTTTTTTGGATCCATTTCTGGATCCGAACCCGGATCCCCAACACTATCCACAAACGCCGAGAGATCCAAGCCCCATTCAAGTGATCAAGTTATTGGGTCTGGGGCACTTAAAGGGGTTTCTCACTACAAGGATTGTTATATGTAAATATTAAAGATCTTGCAAAAACAAGTCACTTTGCAATATAATCCATAAACAGTGTCCACACCAAGTCCAAAATATCACTCTTTGTATGGGCTGCATCAACTCCTTAGTCGCTATAGCTACAGACCTTATTGGATCTACTACCTATAGGCTGCCACACATCACTGGTTGCTATCAGAGTTACAAGACCTCTTGCTTCTACTGCAGCCAAGTGGAAGCCAGTAAACACACCCCTAATTCCAAAGTGAAACCAGAGAAACAGACGAAGTAAAATGAATCAATGTAGTGAGTACAACCCCTTTATAAGTTTCTGATTAACAAGATGTTACATCCACTGAGAGCACAGCAGGGAAGAGGGTAGAACTAATAACGTGTACAAACTAACCGCTTAACACAAGGAACTTTAAAACAATGTCTAAGAATTAGTATTGTTAAAGATGCAGGAACATTTGTTTATCAATTGGCTAAAACATAAATTTTTGTAATTTAATTCATGACCCATAGCAGCGATGAATCCCTTAACACCCAAACAAACATCCCTCTTCTCCCCACCCCCCAACCCCATTTCAAAATCCAACCCTTCCCATCCTTACCCCTCGCACAATAACACCCTTAATACCACCGTTGGATTAAATGGCCACAGCGAGCCGATTTATTTAACAAATTACAAACATAAATAAAGTGCCATATCAAATTAATTATCCCCATAAAATATTCACATAAACTCCTCCAATATATGTAAAACTATATATATATATATATAAATATATATATTATATATATATATATAAAAACTATATATGTACCTTCGCGCAAACCACCACCCCACATAACCATATATTATAATATATATATATATATATATATAATATAATATAAATATATATAATAAATATGAACAAAAATATACATAAATACCTTCCCATAGAACTGTAAACATTAACTCCCAAACCACCAAACCAGATGGGGCAGAGGGTCCTTGACCAAACCACGACCTGGCCCAAATCCCCGAAGGAACCAAACCACCAATTACCCCCCAGCCGTACTCCACTGCTGGGGATCCTACAGCCATACAAGAAGGTCAACCAATTTGCTCTTCAGGATTCCAGCCTGCAAGAGACCCCCACCCTTCACCAGGTCGATTCACCATTCACCAAACCATATGGAATCATACCCCGACTGACTCCCTCAGCGTATCTCCTCGTTGCCAACTTCCAAGAACCCCCCCGCGCCAGCGTCCACCATGACAAACTCCCCTCCTTTGCACCTATCCATACCAACACCAAAATTAGGAGTGAGGGTGGGACATGCTGCCTCGTGTCGCGACTTACCGCACATAACGGGTCGAAGGAGGTGACTGATGCCTTGCATCACCTTCCTTCAAGCCTCCCCTTCCGCCGCACGTACCTGCGGCTTGGCCGCACCCAGCACGCCGTTTCATGGCCTCACTCCCTCTAGGGGCGTGGCCTGGTCCGGCGCGCTGCATGAACAGAGGACACATTCTGAACCCCCCCCCCCTTTATTTTTAGGTTTTTATTTCTTTATTTTGCTCTTCATTCTTTTATTACGAATTGTCT
This sequence comes from Phyllomedusa bahiana, assembly GCA_025379985.1. Classification (NCBI taxonomy): domain Eukaryota; kingdom Metazoa; phylum Chordata; class Amphibia; order Anura; family Hylidae; genus Phyllomedusa; species Phyllomedusa bahiana. The sequence continues at coordinate 58,256 of JAODAL010017082.1, forward strand.
TGCAGAGATGGTCCTTGCAGGACTTCCAGGGACCCTATAATATTCTACCGCTGTCACTGACACAGCTCTGGTTACAGTTGAAAGCCTCCAGGCTTTTAACCACAAAATCATGTCGCATTTTTTTTACCCAAATTTTTTACAGCAACATCGCATTTTGCTACTTTTTAAAACATGACCCGTGCACACCAACCTTTCCCACGCCATTACTTCTAACCCCTAAAACTCTCGTGCCACCCCCATCAGCTCCCAAAATGACAAGAAAAAATTATTGGAAAATTGGCCACAGCACCGTTTTTTAACAAACATACAAATAATAAATAACTGATAATACCAAAATTATCTGTAAAAATTAAAAATCGTATAAAAAAAATTAACCTGGGATAACCATGCTGAAAAAATCTAGGGGCTGTAGCCTTGGAGCGAAAACTAACTCCCCTCTGGGGGAACTGTTTTTAAATTTTCCCCCACTTTACCCTCAGGGCCCCTCACCCCCCCGAGGGGACCCAAAACCACCCGTGGCTAATACCCCTTTTTAAACCGCTCACGGGGCCCCCCCGCCGCTCCCCCCCACCCCCCCCCCCCCACTCCCAGACAAAACCAATCTCGACCAAACCCGGGACCGAAAAGAAAATGGTCCCCCACCCACTTTGTCACCAACTCCCAAGGGCCCCCACACCCCCAACCCAGGCCACCGTGAAAAAAAAACTGGTCCCCTGTTGTGGATGGGAACAAAGATTAAAAAATGTTGATCCTTTTTGGCCCCTATTTAATGTATTTTGTTAGTAAACTTCACATATACTATATAATTTTTAAAACATAATAGCACATACTTATAAGTACAGCATGTAAAAGCGAGGTAATCTTTTTTTCATTAAATTTTTAAAAAAAATGGCTGCCGTAGTAGTTTGCGTCGTGTAATCCAAGATGGCGCCTATCAGAAGTTTTCACCCCCGTGTTCAGACATTCCGAAGCTGGAGGAGTGGTCCATAATAAGGACGTGGGCCAATAGACCCTCACAACAGCACATGTGACTTCTTTTCACTCATTTTGCAAAGAGGTATAAAAAACCCCTTTTGTAATAAAATCAAAAGCACTTTCAAAGCAACAGGCATGTTGTGATTTGTTTTCCCCCGTCACCTTTGTTATTTTTAAAATAATTTGAACCCCCACAAGACAGGAAGCCCCCTTTGAGGGGCTACTATAAATTTTACAGATAAACGCCTGCAACTTTGGGGCAGGGGTTTAAAGATCTGATTTTTTTAAAAAACCAAAACTGAACTGGTGGGAGTTTCTACGGCGGACACAGAGGGAGAATAAAGGCCCATCCCTTTCAATATCTTCCGGGAAAGGGGAAAGGGTTTTAAAACTTTGCTTATCCGGGGCAGTTTGCCGCCTAGTGGATTTTTGTACTAGGTTTAAAATTGGGTTTAAATTTGTTAGATCCCTGACATTTTAACGAGTGGGCCCACTATTAAACCCAAAGACCTGTCAAGTTAACCCCCTTGTGGGGTTTTTCTTTTTTATGTGTATTGAATTTTTTGGGAACTGATTGAAAGCAAAGCGGGGCCCAAAGGGGTTTTTAAAAGCCACTAGAACAGAGCAGAAATGCTCTGGGGGTTATGAAATCCCCCCTGGGATAAAAAAGGGGGTCTCGAAATCCCTCCCACAGAGGGGCAGAGGACAGGTTAGCTGCCCGGGAAAAGGAAAAAAAAAAAAAAAAAAAAAATTTTTGGGGAAAAAAAAAAAAAAAAAAAATTTGAAATTCTTTTTATGGGGAATCATGAATTAAAGGTTTTCCTTTGGTGAAAGAGGAAGGCTGAGACAGCTTGCCTGAAATGGGTTTTCTTTAACAAAATTGAAAGCAAAGTTTGGGACGAAAGGGGTTTTTAACCCAGCTGAGAAAAAGAGCAAAATTTCTCTGTGGGTTTTTTAGAATCTCCCCTGGGATTTAACGGGGGGTCTCAAAGGGGTCCCTGCCAAAAGGGAAAGGGGCAGAGGACAGGTTAGCTGATTTGGAAAAGGAAAAAAAAAAAAAAAAAAAGAAATTTTTGGGGTTTAAAAAATTTTGAGAATTAAATTTGAGGGTTGGAAATCATAAAATCAGGTTTTCCCTTTGGGTGTAGAGGAAGGCTGGACACCCTTCCTGAAATCTTTTTTTTTTAAACATTTTTTTACTCTGTCGTCTGGGGATTTCCGTCGTGTGTGTCCGGCAGATGGGAACAAAATTTTTGGTATGTGATTTTTTGAGTTTAGGCACAGCGCCATCTGTTTTTTTTTTGGGAGTTTTAAGAATGTTGGGATAAGATTCTCATTGGGGGAAAGGAAGGAGTAAGTGAATATTTCTGAAAAATTTTGGGCAAGTAGCTGAAGTGTGATTTATGACCTCAGAAAGATTTAGTGAAAAGAAATTTAAATTTCTGGGGTTAATCCAGAAAGGAGGTAGTTTTAAAAGGATAAATTGGAATTTTTTTGTTGAGGGAGAATGCGGAAACAGTGTAACTATAGGGAAATGCAAAAAAGAAGGGGGGGCCCCTGGGGGTTTGCAGTTTGCCTATGTGTTAATCCCCCGGGGAAAGTTTCGGGAAACAAAGGAAATGTGAATATTTTCCCGACCCCCTGTAATGGCGGAGGGCCCTTTGGGGGTGAGAAAAATTGGGGGTTTAGACAGAACGGTTGAACAATAGGGAACCACCCCCAGGAGCAGCCCACCTGGAAAAACAAGTCACCCGGGCCCCTGTAACCACCCCAAACTGCCCCAAAGCCCTTCCCTTTAAAAACCCCAACTACCTGAACCTTTATCCACTGCCCCCCCTTCCCTGTCACTTCCTACCCCCCCCCGGCCAACTGCTCCCATTAGGATGCACATCCCCCTTCCTTCGGGGTTTAATGCCCCCCCCTTCCCTGGGTCCCCATTTTCATTTCCGGGGAAACCAAGATGGGGGAAAACATAGTACTGAATGTCCAATTTTTGGATGCAGATACTGGGGATATAGGTGACCAGCCCCGGGGGGAAAGTTAAAAAAAAAAAGGGGGGTAAATTTATTTGGTTGGGGGGGGGGGGGGGGGGGGGGGGGGGGGGGGGGGGGGGGGGGGGGGGGGAGGAAAAAATTAAAAAAGGGTGGGGGGGCAGGGTTCTAACAGCATGGGATGACATGAAAAAGAAGAAAAGCGGTTGACCCTTAAAGGACAAGTAAAGAAAATTATTCGGCTTTGGGCCGGGGTTTCGGGGGCACACCACTGCCCCCATTTGCATAGCACCCCCCGGGAAAACCCCTGGAGGGGGCAGTCAGCTGACCAGGGGAGAGGGCCCTCAGGTTGACTAGGGGAAAGACCCCCTTTTATCTACGGGCCCCTCACTGAAGGGGGGTGCGAAGGCCCAAAACATTTTAGGGTTCCCTTTCCCCCCACCGAGTCAAGTGCTTTTCCTTAAAAATTTGAAATTACTGGACCCTGAGAAAAAACCTATTCCAAATTTAAAAGAAAAAATTTTATGGTTTTGTCAAAGGTTTTAAAGGGCCAGGGTTTCAGACGGGCCCATTGGGGGCCCGAACCCCTCATCAACCCGCCGGGGTTTAAGGGAGGTCCCCGGCTGCCTTCCAGAGTGTAATGGTGTGAACGGGCGAAAAAATTGGGTTTGGGGACAGATTTTTCAGATCAGGCAATGACACGGGACAGACTTCACTCAGGTTTAAAGGGGAAACAGTGGAGAAATATCATCACGGATAACTCAAAATTTTCTCTGATTTAGATTTTTTTCCCTTTGGGGGAAGCCACATGCCCCGGAAAGGCGACCAGTCCCCTTTGGGGAGGGGCCTGCGGGACCCATCAAAAAGGGCAGATGAAGATGGTTCGGCCTAAAGTACAAGACCCTACCAAAGATACGCTGCCCTAGGGGAAAAAGGGGCATCGAGAGCAATTCCCTGCGGGATTTTGGTTTTGAGGGAAAGCCTGCCCGTGATGGTGGCCGACACATATAGGACCCTGGGGGCCTAAAAAGCCAAGCCCAAACCTTTTTTACTTTGCTTAAACGGGCAACAGAGCAGGACACGGGCCCCCCTGCAAAACAAAAGAGGGGGACACCACAAGCGGGGTATTTCGGACCCTGCCCCCTGTTTGTCGGGTCCTTTTCCCTAAACCCCCAGAAACCATGGGAACAGGGATATCCACTCTCGGCAAAATTCGGGTTTGAGGCAGGGGAAGACAACCCCCTTCCACTTTAAACGAAGTTTGCTTAGAGTCCTTCCAGAAGCTAAAGAAAGCATTCCCCAGTCCCCCGCACTGGGGCATCCCGGCCTACCAAAAGACCTTAAAAGTTTCTGTGAAAATGGGAAAGGGGAAAGGGAAAATTTGCCCTGGATTTTTCCTACACGGGCCCCATGGAGGCCGAAACAACCAGGGGGGAGACTACTCTGCATACTGGACCCAGCTGAAAGGGGAGGCCCTTTCCCATTTTACAGACTGTAGTTGCAGCCCAAGGCTCTGGACAAGACAGGCGTAATCAAGGGGACACTCCCTCACCCTTCTGGCTCCCGTGACATCTCCGCCATTCCACCATGGTTTTCTCTCATCAGCACAGCATCTCAGGGCTTAAATGTTCCCCTCCCCGCCAAAAAACGTCACCCCCGCTGCGCTTTTTTGGTTTCTCATCCAGCCCCCCTTATTTTCCCCTTTCTCAGGGGGGAATGGGGGATGAAGGGGAATTGGAAGAATCCGTCCCCTTTAAAAACCCAAAGTTTTTGTTTTGAAGACTTTAAAAATGGAGACTTTTTCATTAAAACCCCGGATATGGTTTTTTTTTGGTGGAGGGATCCAAAATTTGAAACCAGTGCAGGACATTTCAAAAACGGGATACCGGCCCACATCACACGCAGTTTTGGGGGAAGCAAGAAGTCTCCCCATGCATTTTTTCCAGCCCAAAAGACGGCAGCATGATTTTTGGGGCGGGGGCAAAAGGGCCAAACAAAATTACAACTCAAGAAAACCGTTTTTTGGGGGTTCGCCCATGATTTTTGGACCATTTGGAAAGCACGAGGATTTCTCAGGGGCTGGGGGAACCCCCAGTGAAACAGGGGACAAGCCTTTTCAGGCCCCTAAATGGTTGCACTGCGGGTTTCCCACGGGAAGTGGCCAAAAACAAGATGAAGGCACAGGGGAAGCTGAATACAAAACGAAACCACTCGGCTAAACCAAGAAAGCCCCACAGGCCGCGGGAGGTGAAAAAAGGGAACAAGTCACGTCATGGTGCAGGAGGAAACTCCCCAGCCAAAACCCGCAAGGAGACTGCTGGCCAAGATGCAGGGGAAAAAGCTCCCCCTGGAAAACCCGGAAAAAACTTTTTAAAAAGAAAGCAGCCTTTAAAGGGTAATTGTGCACCCACTAGAGCACACAAAGCCAAAAACCACAGACCCCCATCCATGCGTCTGCTAAACAAAGGGCAACAACAACAGAGTAAACAAAAAAAGGAGCCCTTTTGGGAAAAAAAAGGGGGCCAAGAAAAACGAAGAAGGGCTATATGGGGTAGGGAGGGGACCCTGCTTTCCCCGGGGGCCCATACCCCCCTGTATGCAATGGGCAAAAGGAAACCGGCATGCCCTTTTCCAACAGTCCCGGGGGCCCTAGCGTGGTTTGAGTCAGGGACCACCCCCAAAATTTGTTAGCTCTCTTTTCCCCATGAGATCCTTTTTAGGCCGGGGGCCCCCAAGGCTAGGGGGCAAAATTTTCCCCCAAAATTTTTTAGCTACAAAAAGATGCTTTTGACCTCTTTTGGACTGCAGGTGGTTTAAAAAGTTGTTGCTAATTCCCCTTTTCGTAGAGTTTTACTTCCAGATTCAGACTTAGAAAAGGTTGGGTGCTCATAAGCAAAACCTGGAAAACGGGGGGCTACGGAAGTTTTTGTGTGTAAAAAACCCCAGAGCCGAGGTTTGAGGGGGCCCCACCAATTCCCTTTTCTGACCACGACCACATCTTTTTAAAGGGGGCAGAAAACCCAACTGGGGTACAAAGCCCTTTACACTGCAAGATTCCCCCCGCCCTCGGGGATGAGGCAGATGCGGGGGTTTACTGGGTGTTAAGTAGTTATGTTTTCGTTAACTCTTGGCAAAACCCAAGCATATATTTTGGGGTGTGATGGAAAAAATTTCTGGGACCCTCTTGCTATTAATGGGGTGCTGTGGGTTTTAAAAACAGGGGGAAAACTTTGGGTATAGACCCCCAGACACCTTAAAGAGGGAAAAAATAAAAAAGGGAAAACCACTACTCACTAGAATAATGTTGACAAAAAAAGGAACCTGTCGAGAATAGGGGAAAACCAGGAGAAAGTATTTTCCCTAAAAGCTAACAAAAAAAAGACCCTCAGGGGACTGATGGCGTAAATATGTCCTTTGGGGGCTTATATACGGGGAGGGGCACAGGGGTTTTTAAAAAAAAAAATTCAGTTAAAGGAAGAAAACAGATCCAAGAAAGGGTTGGGGGTCCCACCCCCCCAAACCCGGGTAAAAACCCCCTTATGCCCCATGTCCAGGGGCTTTTCAAGGGATACGCCAAGGCTGATCCCACCCTGGAAAAATACAAAAAGGGAGAGACTGGGTTCTCATGGAAAGGGAAATTGTGCTAAAATTGGTAAAAAAAATACGCTTTCCCAAAATAACAAAACAAACTGCAAATTCCCGGGTTTAGCTTCCAGAAACCTCATATACACTGGGCCCACTAGAATTCCGGGCAGCCCACGAATGCTTTTCTTATTTATTCAAACCCAAAACCACCCCAGGGTCATTCTGCCCCCTGAGGACTGGGAAAGGCAGGGGACCCAATCATCCAAAAAAAAGGGAACAAACCAACAGTTGGGGGTTTTTTTTTTTCCCCGGCAATTACACCGCTATACCGTATGTGGGGAAAAAGTCAGAAATTTCCCTTGGCCCAAATTCCCCAAGAAAGGTTATTTCTCCCCCATACAGTAACATCAGTGGCAGCCGCTACAAAATCAGTTTCCCAGGGACATATATTGGAATTGGGGATCCCTTTAAAATTAGGACAAATTGGGGGGAACTGACCGGACCCAAAGTCCCTAAGTTACTCAAACCCCAAATTTCCCCATATTGAGTGAGGGGTCAAAATAGTTTACACAGAGGGCCCCCGAGGGGAAGGAAAGCCCCCCCCAAAGGGGAGTTCAACCCCCATTGAAAATTGATGGGTATAGGGGGGCCCAAGGGGGGGCCCTAAGTATTTAAAGGGAAGGGGCCCCGGGGGCCCCTGGGTTTGAATTCTAACTGATAATTACTGTCCACCCAAACAGGAGAAACCTGCTGTACTTTTATCCCAGAAAATTTCAGGGCCGAAAGGGGAAGGGCACTGGGCCATTTGAAAGCAAATGAACTCTCAGAAAATTAAAGCGTTTAAAACCCGGCATAAAATCACCCCCGGGAACATTTTGGGTTTTCTTCATGGTTTTTTGGGTTTGGGAGGGTAATGCTTGCCCAGATTTGGGAAAGCCATATTGAAATTTTTTGCTAATCTTGCCTAAGTGTCTGTTTTTGTTCTCCTTTGCTTTAGGAAACTATTTTTTTGAAAGCTGTGGGCCCGAAATACTCCCATCATGATGCTGTTGTCCCCCCGGGCCTGGCCTCTGTTATGACAGCGCACTACCCCCACCCCTTTAGCGTCCAAACCTGACACCCATGATGATTTGGGCATTTTAGAAAACTTTTTTCCATGAGAACCCTTGGACGTCACAATTCCCCCGGGAAAATCATCCCACTCCCCTCCGCAACCGCACGTCTCATCAAAGATATTTTTGGGCCATTTTAAAATGTAAGGGAGGCAAAGGGCGTAAACAGGGACTACGGGGGGCCCCCTTCTCGGGCGAGGTACTTTCCAAAAAAAAGAATAGGGAAAAGAGGAATAGGGGAAAGAAAGGAAAAGGGAAATAAAAATAGAACAAAGTTTTCCCCCAAAAAGGGGCTTTTTGTGGATGGGAACAAAAATTATATATGTGTGATCCTTTTTTGTCCCCTATTTTAATTTATTATTAGTATTTTACTTTAAAATATACATATATATAAATTAAAATACATAAAGGGGGCATACTTATATTTGTACGGGATGTAAAACGTAGGTATATCTTTTGCATTAAAGGTTAAAAAAAATGGCTGCCCCGGGATATTTTCGTCCCCTGTAATCCAAGAAGGCCCTAGGGCAAAGTTACACCCGTGTTTCAGACAAACCGAAGCTGTGAGGAGTGGGGCCATAGATAAGGACGTGCCAATAGGGCCCTCACAGCAGCAAAATGTGATGCTTCTTTTTCTACTCATTTGCAAAGAGGTATAAAAAAAACCCCCCATTTTTGGAATAAAAAACAAAAGCACTTTCACAGCAAAAGGGCATGTTGTGATTTGTTTTCCCCGGGGGCAACCCTTTTTTTTTTTTTTAAAGATAATTTGAACCCCCCCAAGGACGGGTAGCCCCTTTGGGGGCTAAATATCAATTTCACCAAAATCGGGCCCCAAAAAAAGGCCCCCCCAAATTCCAGCCTTTCCTTTTACCGAAACAGAACTTCACCCACCACCAACAAACCCCAAAACAAAACCCCCCCAACAAAAATAAAGGGGGGGAGGGTGGGACAGTCTTTTGCCTCCCGCGGGGTCTGCCCGGGGCCAGAACAGGCGCGGTAAAAATTTCCCGCGCCATGAGCGCGATGAGAACCCCGGGTCGCCGGGCCCTGTAGCACCTCACGTCCGGCCCCGGACTTAACCTGACATTTGGGAAACAAACCCTTTTATGCGTGGGTCATTTTCTCTATGAAAATTTAAAAGAAGAGGCTATAACTTCCCCTGACCCCATAATATTCTAAATACTGCCGGGGGACACAGGGTCTGGTTACAGTTGAAAGCCTCCAGGTTTTTTTAAAAAAAATTCACAGTAGGGGACAGTTTTTTTTCACAAATTTTTTCGCAAGCTTTAAAACATAACTATGACATGTGACTCAACCCTTTATTTGTGACCCGGGGCTCTTTAAAATAATAGAGGTTTATGCTTTAAAAGGCTTAAATGTTTTTGAGATGTGTCTTTTAGCAGAGCCAAGCTTGGCAGATGGGACAAAAGAGGAAAATTTTTTTTTAAGGGGTTTTGCCACAAAGTAAAATTGATGTGGGAAAACTTGCAAAAGAAATAACAAAACATTTTTAAACCCTTCATTATAATTTTTAAAAATTCCGGGGCCGTTTTTTTTTTAGCGCTCCCTTAGTGAAACTATTGTTTACACTCGTCCCCCAGGGGGTACAACCAGGGCTGAGAGCTCCTTTAGTTCCCCGGTTTTCACATGTCAAGGGGCATCATTTTCTCCTCCCCCCCGGGAGCTACTGAGGGGTTCAAACCCCCGGTGCTGTCACTCTAAAACCCGTCCCTGTACTCCTTAAATAATTATCAAACATGCAAATTTAAAAAAAAGAAACCTAAAAGAGCAAAAGTTTCAGAACAAAATTTTTGGGCAACCCCCTTCTCATTACAAGAGTTTTTTTTTGTATTTTCCCTACTATAAAAATTGTAGATTTTAACTGGGAAAGGGATCAAAACTAGAACTAACACATGGGGAAATTAAAAATTTAAAAAAGGTGAAACAACTGAAAAATATGTCTTGATTCTGGGTTTCTTCCAAAGTACCTTCTTTTGGCTTTATTACTGCTTTTCACACTCTGGCATTCCTTGATTTTAAAAGGGGTAGTCCCTAAAAAGGTTTTTACTTCACATTTGTGCCCTTCGGGTTTAATAATGGGATTTTTTCCCTTTATAAAGGGGGTTGGGCCCCCAATTTTTTGTTTCAAATCAGGGGGGATACACAGCTTAGCCTACTGAAGGCTGTTAAATTTCTATTATGGCAAGAAAAGAGGGCCATCATTACTTTAAAAAAGAAGGTAGTCAATTTTTTAAAAAGTGCCCCAAGGGCAGGGGAAAAAACCCCTCAAGCCTACAAAAAAAACGGCTCAAAAGAGGAGCCCCCCGGGAAAGGGAAGACCAAGAGTCCCCTCTGCTGCGGGGATAAGTTCATAGAGTCACCACCTCCGAAACGCGGTTAACGCAGCTCAATTTAGAGACCGGTCAAGGCCACACAGAGTTTTTACAACCTCTACCACCTGTTAAAAGCAACTGTTGCAGCACCTTCAGGAAATAGCGCTAGAAACCACTGTAAGACAACAAAACAGAAAAAAACTTTTTTTTGGGCTAAAGAACAAAAGGGAAACTTTTAGACCAGTGAAAATCTGTGTTTTGGGTCTGAGACCCAAATTTGAATCTTTGGTTCCAACCACCGTGTCTTTGTGCGACCAAAAAAGGTGAACAATGGACCTCATGCCGGGTTTCCCACCGTGAAGCAGGAGGAAGGGGTTAGGGTTGGGGGGGCATTGCTGGGAACGTTGGGGATTATTAAAAAAATAAAGGGAAATACTGAACCACAGGGTTTCCACAGCATCTTGCCGGCGCTTTCCATCTTTTTTGCGTTTAGTTGACATCATTTTTTTTTCAACAGGTAAATGACCCCAAACCCCCCTCCAAATTTGAAAAGGGAATTTCCCAAAGAAGAATTATGGGGTCTAGCCAAAGACCGGGCTTCACAGTCCCCAGCAAAACATACCAAAGCTTTTTGGGACTAAACATATAGTTTTTACTTATTTTTTATAATAGGTGTATAAAAGACATAGTTCATGACGAAACCTTAGTAAAGTATATTTTTATCCAAACAGCTTTCTGTATGTTTTGGGGTTTATCAGTTTACTAAGAAAGGGTACTCCCAACAGTGGAAAAACACTTTTTGCACTACAAAAATACAGCATTTTTTGCAATTTTTGTACCCACAGTCACCAACCTAACCAAATGAAGGGTTTTTGGGGTAGCTGGACCCAATAAAGGAAAAAGGGGCCAAAAAGTTAAGACTCTGAAACCCTTCAAGATTTTTTGGAAGACCATTTCGGAACTCCCTCTTGAAGCTCATCCGAGAATCCCAAAGTTGCTAACATAATCAAACAAAAAGGTGGCTACTTTTAAGAACCTAGAATTAAGACATATTTTTAGTTTTTTTCAAAACCCTTTTTTGTTAAATATATAATTCCCCCTGTGTTAATTTTATAGTTTTTTTATGCCCTTTAGTGTGAATCTACTTTTAATATCATGAAAAACAGAAAAACCCTTTTAATGAGAAGGGTTCCAAATTTTGGTCTGTCTGTATGTGCTTATAAAGAGGAAAAAAAACACAATTTGTTCCTACAGGATTGGAACCCAGGGCACTTGTGCCGGTCAAAACTTTTACCTCTCACTGCTCACAATGCTTTACATAAACAGACCTTTCTTTGCTACGAAGGAAAGGCCCGGTGATGTCATCCTGCGGGTCACATGATAGCAATTCAAACAAATCATCTCCCTCTGGGACAAAGCGAAGGCTGGTGCGGGGTAAAAAATGAATCATGGGAAAACCCCCTTTAAATACAAAATTTTAAAAATAAAAAGATACTTTACAGTTAGTGTGGCAGGTACTTGTTTTACTAAAGCAGGCACTAGGGGGGACATGTATGAACCTGGCGCTAACTGGCCAGTTCTACCTCTGTTTTTAATAGTACAGTATACAATCCAACAGTAAGTATAAAAGTGTGTCACAGCCAGCGCTGGAGTAGGAATAAAAATCAGCCCTGGCAAAGAACCCCCACCACCCACATCTATTTCGTCTCCCAAAATTTTTTTTTATCCGCACCTCTCTTTTCTAAAAAAAAAAAAATTCTAAAAACAACAAGAAACGAAAGTGGTTCAAAAAAACCCCAATCCAGGGTTTAAGACAGGTTGCTCCCTTTTAAAAAAAAGTGTAGGCAAATAAGGGGGAAATAACCCCTGACACAAAATTATTTCTAATTGTATTGTTCTCTTCTCCTTTTCTTCTTTACTGGCCAAACCCCAGATGTCTTTTCTGATTAGTTTTTCATTCCTGATGAGGCTTCTCTTCCCTTTTTTTTCTCTGCTCTACAATTGAAATGATTCTCCTTCCGGGCCACACCGCCCGTAAATTTACCAAAAACATCTCAGACTTTCTCTTTTCCAGCACTTCCCTATAAATTCCTGCCTCTGCACAAACTCCCCATCCATAGCGCCTCAAACAGTAACAGTGCCCCCTTTGGGGCTTCCCCCATAATTGTACCCCAAACAGTAAGAGTTGCCCCAGCCGATTATAGGGCCCCTATTTGTGCCACCAGTAGATAGGTACACACTTCATATAGTAGGCAGCCCCCCAAATTAGGCAGGCAGATCGGTAGATGCTCCTTTTAGGTACATTAGACCCTAAAATTTGAAATTAAAAAGTGTGATAAATAGGTAACTAGGTAGGTCTTCATTAGATAGTTACACATGTCCCCGAGTAGGTAGGTAAGTATATAGGCCTCACACAGTAGGTATGTATATAGGTACCCTCAGAATGCAGGTAAATAGGGCCCTCAGGAAGTTTACAGATTCAGTAGATGATCAGGTATATAATACCCAATTAGGTAGCCCCTCAGTGGGTAAATATGCCTCTGCAGTAGATATATAGATTAGTATCTATATAGGACCCTACAGCAGGTAGGGAGGTATATAGCCCCCATTAGGTATCTATATAGATCCTCTCTGTAGGTAGGTAGGTAGGTAGGTAGGTAGGTAGGTAGGTAGGTAGCTACATATGGTCCCCTTAATAGGTAGGTAAATAGAGCCCCCCATAAATTTTCAATAGGATTGAGATCAGGGCTTTGTGATGGCCACTCCAAAACATTAACTTGGTTATCCTTTTATCCACTTTGTAACCAGTTTGGCAGTATGCTTTTGGCCATTGTCCATTTGGAAGACTCATTTCTGCCCATGCTTTAACTCCCTGGCTGATATCTTGAGATGTTGCTTCAGTATTGCCACACAATCTTCTTTCCTCATGATGCCATCTATTTTGTGAAGTACACCAGTCCCTCCTGCAGCAAAACAACCCCACAACATATTGCTGCCACCCTTGTGTTTCACATTTGGAATGGTGTTCTAAGGCTTCCAAGCTTCTCCTATTTTCCTCCAAACCACAGGACACAGGACACACCCAAAACATAATGTTTCCACCTCCATGCTTGACAGTGGGGTTGGTGTTCTTTGAGTCATAGGTAGCATTTCTCTTCCTCCAAACACGGCAAGTTGAGTTCATGCCAATGATTTAAATTTTTGTCTCATCTGATCACAGCACCTTCTCCCAATCACTAACAGAATCATCCAGGTGTTCATCGGCAAACTTCAGACGGGCCTGTACATGCGCCTACTTGAGCCGGGGGACCTTGCGGGCACTGCAGGATTTTAAACCATTACGCCGCAATGTGTTTCCAATGGTTTTCTTGGTGACTGTGGTCCCAGCTGCCTTGAGATCATTAGCAAGTTCTCCCCGTGTAGTTTTAGGCTGATCTCTCACCTTCCTCATGATCGAGGATACCCCAGGAGGTGAGATTTTGCGTGGTGTACCCAATCGATGTCGATTGACAGTCATTTTGTATTTCTTCCATTTTCTTACTATTGCGCCAACAGTTGTCTCCTTCTCACCCGGCGTCTTACTTATGGTTTTGTAGCCCATTCCAGCTTTGTGCAGGTCTATGATCTTGTCCCTGACATCCTTAGAAAGCTCTTTGGTCTTGCTCATGTTGTAGAGGTTAGAGTCTGACTGATTAGCTGAGTCTGTGGACAGGAGTCTTTTATAAAGGTGACTATTTAAGACAGCTGTGTTTAATACAGGTAACGAGTTGATTAGGAGCATCTAACTGGTCTGCAGGAGCCAGAACTCTTATTGGTTGGTAGGGGATCAAATACTTATTTCACTCAGCAAAATGCAAATACATTTATATAATTTATACAATGTGATTTTCTGGATTTTATTTTGGATATTCTATCTCTCAATGTTAAAATTACTAGTGCATCTCAAAAAATTAGAATATCATTGAAAATTAAAAGGGTTTTCCAGGACTATCTTTTGAATTTGTTATAGGGCTCGCAAATGTATTATATTAAACCTTGTAATTCATACTGTAATGAGCCTATACAATGTATGGGTTTTTCTGTCTTAAATTATTGATCTCAATTATCTTTTCATTGATAATCTAATTTTTTGAGATGCACTAGTAACTTACCCTTAAAATTATAGACTGTTCATGTCTTTGTCAGTGGGCAAACTTACAAAATCAGCAAGGGATCAAATAATCATTTCCTTCACTGTATATATAGTTAATTTATCATTTGTCGTTGCATTCTTAGAACCATGTCTCCAGTCGCTCCAGATGGCGGAGGGTTTGTCGTTATCTCTCAAGTGAGACCACAAAATGGTCAAGGATATGGACCTAAAGAAGGACAACCGCACCGCGCTCCCACCGGCATGCCCAAAGCAGTTGTTACGTTTTTCAAAGGAGAACCTGAAGTCCTGGGAGTAAGTCCATTTCATGTAGATGTTATTAGAGATGAGCTGGTCACTGGTTAACTATAGAATAGTTTTGTTTATATAAGATCTATACATATATTGCTAAATCCTGTAGTATATAGAAGTATATAACAGTTTGTACCATATCTTATCACGGGAAGTAACATCTTCATCTTTTTTTTTTTCCTTGAAGTAACATCTTCCTGATCTTCCAGCAGCCTTTACTTTTCTCTTCCTTATCTGCAGGCTGCTAATGCTCAGAAACCTCCTCAGTCACCCCAAAACCCATCTAGTGTAAAACTGTATAAAGATAACATAGAGAAGGGGGCAGCAACTCAGGGCTGTGTTAACAGAATTATGGGCCGCTGGGCAAAGCACTGCAGTGGGCCCTGCCAAATACATGACATCACACTTGGCCATGCCTTGAGCCCCCACCCTCCAAGCAGACCCATATTATCACGCCACTCATATCTGGACACTGGCAGCCTGCAGCCCATAAGACTGATTGGCAGGGCAGGGAGCCTTTGGCTCCCTTCTCCACCATGGTTAACTGTTTGTACATCCTAAAAACACACAAACAGTTAAATAAGCAAAACCAACCGAGAGGTCCAGGGTATGTTTCTTATATTCCTGGGACATACATACACCACTTGGGCCCCCTATACTAGTGGGGCCCCCGGGAAACTGCCTAGTGTGCCCAATGGAAAAGATGGCCCTGCAGCAACTGCAGTTTCTCAGTGTTGTAGTGACAGAGGATGAAATAGAGAAAGAAGATGAACACCTCAGATATCTTATTAGTGAGAACACACTAGACAGCTCTTACTTTAAACGAGGGACTGCTCGTCCATTCAGTAACCATGAAAAGAGAAAATGAAAAAAGAACCAGGAAAGACTTTTAGGGGATTTTATAATTTAATAATATTTTACATTTGTTAAAGGGTTTTTCCATTAACAAATATCCGCTGTGCAGGTGTCTGACATCCAGCTGTGAACCGTGCTTGAGAATGATTAGAGCGGAGCTTGTATCCGTCCTCTCCATTCATTTCTATGAAAGTTCCAGATATAGACAAGCACACTCAGTTATATTCAGAGCGCCCATGGAATAATATGGGGAGGACGGCGGCAAGCGCCACTCACCTCATTCTCATGCACGGTTGGCTCACAGCTGGCTGGCAGTGACCGGTGCAGTGGATATTTGTTCAGGGTAAAACCCCTTTAAGGGATTGGTCATAGTCTGTTACTATGAAGACACATATCTCTGCATTATAGATGGCAACAAGACAAGTGGTTGCGAAGGGGAGAGCGCCTTTAACGTATGTTTGAAACTAGAGAATTATATTTGCGTTACGTTTCCACGTTTTTCACCCCACTCTACAGAGCCACAGCATATGATGGCGCTATAAATATTAGATCGCCGTCACATTTTACATACTTAGAGGTTCATATACTTTTTGTGTGATACAGTTTTACTACTAATGGATAAAATGTATTTCTCTTATTTTTCAGACGACACAGATATTTACAGGAATCCTCCTGATATCCATTTTTATTACTACCATAATAGGTCGCACACATAAAATATATTCTGTGCACCTTCTACTATACAGCGGTGTCCTGCTATGGTGTGGAATACTGGTGAGATATACACAAGTGATCCCCTGTTGTGATATTTACCTGCTACTGTGATTTGAGTTTAGCTGCAGTGACCGTCTAGAATACACCCGCTGTCTCATTGTGATTTCAGACTGCTGCTCTCTCCCTTCCCTCTGCAGCTCTGTCTCCTCTGACAGGCTGCTGTGTATCAGCACAAGCCCACCACAAGATCACTGCGTCAGTGCAGGGAGAGATGATTTATTTAATACTGCATAAGCAGAAATAGAGAACAAACTACTAAACTAACCAAGATAGATTATAAGGTTATTGCCACACATACACTCACCGGCCACTTTATTAGGTACACCATGCTAGAACGGGTTGGACCCCCTTTTCCCTTCAGAACTGCCTCAATTCTTCGTGGCATAGTTTCCCACAAGGTGTTGCACGATGCTCAATTGGTCCCAAAGGGGCCAAAGAGTGCCAAGAAAATATTCCCCACACCATGACACCACCCCACCAGCCTGAACTGTTGATACAAGGCAGGATGGATCCATGCTTTCATGTGTTGAGCCAATTTTGACCCTACCATCCGAATGTCGCAGCAGAAATCGAGACTCATCAGACCAGGCAACGTTTTTCCAATCTTTACTGTCCAATTTCGATGGCTTGGGCAAATTGGAGCCCAGTTTCCTGTTTTAGCTGAAAGGAGTGGCACCCGGTGTGGTCTTCTGCTGCTGTAGCCCATCTGCCTCAAAGTTCTCCTACTGTGCGTTCAGAGATGCTCTTCTGCCTACCTTGGTTTGTAAGGGTGGCTATTTGAGTCACTGTTGCCTTTCTATCAGCTCGAACCAGTCTGCCCATTCTCCTTTGATCTCTGGCATCAACAAGGCATTTTCCCCCCACAGGACTGCCGCTCACTGATGTTTTTTCTTTTTCGGACATTCTCTGTAAACCCCAGAGATGGTTGTGCGTGAAAATCCCCGGAGTTTAGCAGTTTCTGAAATACTCAGACCAGCCCTTCTGGCACCAACAACCATGCCAATTCAAAGGCACTCAAATCACCCTTTTTTCCCATACTGATGCTCGGTTTGAACTGCAGGAGATTGTCTTGACCATGTCTACATGCCTAAATGCACTGGAGTTGCCGCCATGTGATTGGCTGATTAGAAATTAAGTGTTAACGAGCAGTTGGACAGGTGTACCTAATAAAGTGGCCGGTGAGTGTAGATTTAGGTGAAGAACCTGGGGAAAAAAGGGGCCTGGAAACTGGATTTTTCATAATGATACTAGACAATACTTTAAAGGGATTGTCTCGTTACAACAGTTGACAATGTTTTCTGCTGGTTGCCAAGCAGAGCTTGTGAAATGGAGGGCCGTGTTTCTCCTCCCAGCAGGAAGTATCTTCACTCTCTGCAGACATGCCCCACACTGTGTGCACGTGATGATTCATTCTGTGTGAGCTGGGCGACGGGAGAAGTTCTCAGGGGTCATTGGAAGTGAAAAGCGAAGTGTAACTCGATAGTGTATATCTAAATTTCTCGCCTCTCTACAAACTTTGTAACTGGAATGGGCATTTGACATTCAGGACTCCTGGGAAAGATAGATGACTTTTTTCTCTGTCTCTGTCTCTCTCTCTCTCACACACACACACACACACACAGTGATATATCCTGCAGATTAATACACCTTTGACCTCTACAGATCTGCAGAACAAAACTATATGCTTTATCTGTTTGCATTTACATGGGACTGTACATCTGTCTCACAAGTTGTTTACGTGGGACCTCGAATCTGTCTCACGAAAGTTTTTACGTGGTACTGCACATGAGATTTACGTGGGACTGCCGATGCAAGACTGCACCTCTTACATGGGACTGCTGTGTTTTCCGTGGAACTGCCGATGCAAGACTGCACCTCTTACATGGGACTGCTATTTTCTGTTCTACGTGGGACTGCCAATGTAAGACTGCACCTCTTACATGTGGCTGCTGGTTTCCGTTTTACGTGGGACTGACAATGTAAGACTGTACCTCTTACATGGGACTGCTGTGTTTTCTGTCTTTCCTGTGTCTCTCTCTCTTATCCGTGCATGCCGCTCCTTGTACTTACATCCCCCTGCTCATTCCCATCAGCAACCTGGGCGGGACAGAACACTCGGCCGACAGCCAGTAATTCTTTAGCGGGGCATAACCGGACCTGGGCTCAAACACCGTTGATAAGCACAAATAAAGCATCAAGTTCTCTTAAATCATAGCAGTTTGCTTATGGTAACCAAGGACGTACATGCTTAGATTTTTGGTCCCCTCATTTTAAACTATGATCTTGGTAGTGAGACAACCCCTTTTAGTGTGGTTAAACTGAGCAGAACTCCACAGACAGCAGAGGACTATGGAGGATGAACTGCCTGTAGTTCTCACATCCTTCAGTATCTTCCCCAAAATAACTCTACCAGTGTGTGACCGGACACTCTTCTCTCCCGTTTCGAAAGGTATCAGGGAGTAGAAAAAATTAATAAATACATGTCCACCAGCGGGTGCCGCCCCATTCGGGGTGCTGCCATAGGCACTGGCCCTTCAGTGCCTACTGGTAAATATGGTCACACAGTCCCGTACACAAGCTGTGATGGTCTGCATGTTCCGGCATCTTTCTATTATAACCAGAAGGAACTTTGTCACCAACTTGTGCTCCAGCAGCTCTTCTGTAGGACCAGACCGTGTGGTTAACCCTTCACTCCAAATGTTTATCAGTGAGTCTTTAGCACTTATGACCCATTTTCTGCAGATGGCCAGACAAAGTCCTAACCTTTCCATGCCATTTTGGCCCTCAGATCCTCCCATTTGCCCATTTCCCTGCTTCCAATGCATCAACTGTTCACTTGCTGCTTAAAGGGGTTATTCCATCTCACACATTGATGGCAAATTGAAAGAATAAGTCACCAACGCACAATAGTGCAAGTGCCCGGTTGTGTTCAGAACTCCCATTGAATTGAATGGTGAGAAACTGTGCAAACGCGGCCACTTCTTAGTTCTGAAACTGAAGTTTCGGGGGCCAATTCTCAAGATCAGTGCAAATCCCAGAGGTGGGACTCACCTATCACACATAGATGCAATATCCTATCGATATGCTATTCAAAAGGGAAAAACCCCTTTTTATTACCCCCACCCCTTAGCGGTTTCCAAATTTCTTGGGGATTCGCAGTGTAAAAACTTTTTTAAAAATCAGTGGGTTTTTTTGGGGGTGTTTGATCAATCTACACTAGGTTCTGCTGGTTGTCCGCCCCGCCCCCCGGAAAATAGATAAAATTTATTTTTTAAAACTTTTTTCTGGGAAATTTTTACAGTGGATTTTTGGAAAACCCGGATAAAGATCCAATTTCATGGGGGGATTCAATTGATAAAACCCCTTTGTTTCTTGATTTTACTTTCCAAAACAATTCTTAATTTTTGTCCTTTTTCAATTTTATTTGTTTTTTTATTTCCCGGGTCCCTGTCGTGGCTTTCTTCAGCAAAACCAAAAAGCTTGGGGAAAAGGGAAGATTTAAAATTTGGGAAAAGTTTTATGGTAGGTTTTCCCTTTTAAGTTAGTAAGGGGTTTATCCAAAATAATTTAGTTGATTGGGGGAAAAAGGCCAAAAAGGTCTATGGTAAGCTCCTTGTATGTTAGTGAAGGATTTCCCCCAAATAAATGGGTTTCTTTAGGGTAAAAAGGGAAGACAAAAATTGCAAAAAAGGGGTTTTGGTTGGTTCCCGGGATGGGGTGTTAAACTTTTTTTTCCCCTAAGGGCATGGTTATGTTTTGGTTGCCTTTTTAAAGATGGGGCCTTTGGTGGGGGGGCTAGTTTGTGGGGGTGGGGCCCCGTTGGTTGGGCCCCAAAAAGTAAACGGTGTGTTGGTGGCCTGAGGCCCTAATTTTCCCATGGTGCCCAAAAGCTCCCTGTTTGGGGGGGGTGGGGGCTTTTGTCCCAAAAACCAGGGGGGAAAGTTTTTTAAAGTTGGTTCTTCCCTGTTGGGACCCTTTTATCTATGCTCACTGTGCCTAAGCTCTAGTGGGCCACATAACATAACATAGCTGGCTGGATGTGGCCCATGGACCTTGAGATAAACCCCTTGCCTTTTAAAAAGTCGCCCCATTAGTTTCTTATTTAAAAGGGGGTGTTTTTCCCCAGTGTTTTTATATGGTGTTTGGATCATGTTTTGGACCTAAACAGACCCAAAACATGCAAAAAAACATTGGCAGTGTGATTTACATTTCTTTCAATGTTAAAAAAATTCCTCAGCGTTTTAGAAATAATTGTTTTACTTGTGTCTTTCGGGTCCTTTTTTTTAAAAAATTTACATGGGGCCAAATTTTTTTTTTTGAATTTTTGGGGAAAGGGCTCAGAGATGCCCATTTAAAAAAAATAGAGTGCGTTTTTTAATTTCGCAAAAATTTATCCAAACACGCAGCCCCACTTTTGGGAAAATTCCCTTTTGGTTCATTTTACGCAGCACTTTTGAACATGGGTTTTTTGGATGTGAAAGTACCCCAA